>JBBPNZ010000003.1:0-97614 GCA_038091195.1 Phylloporus rhodoxanthus | reverse complement strand
TGTATCAGTAACGCGAAACACGTTTCACTTACGAAACATGTTTCAAGAAGCGTTTCATGTTCTAAATGAAACCTTGCTTCCGATCAGTGATATCTGTCAACTGAGGTGAGATACAGCGGAGACGGAGATTAACGCATCTAGATTCTATTCCATCTCAGATGCAGATCAGGCTCAGATGAGATCTGATCGCAATTAACCGGTCCGAGATCCGTGTTTCAGATTCAGACTCCGCTTATCTCCCGATGAAGATCTAGGGTTAGGCTAGATCCAGTTGGTCCAAGGGGCAGATATAATTCATTAAGTGATGAGTGTCGTAATAATATGAGTCCTGGTTTAGACCCCTGGAAATGTTCTGATGTACTGATGATATATTCTGATGTTAACAAAGTCTAATGATGTGTTGATTAGTTGTTCTGATAGTATACTGATATACTGATGTACATACTGATGTTCTGACAGGGTTCTGATAATATACTGATACACTGATAATATGTTCTGATGGTGTTCCAATAGTATACTGATGTACTACTGATGATCTGATGATGTTCTAACTCTATACTGATGTACTGATAATATGTTCTGATGGTGTTCTAATAGTATACTGATGTACTACTGATGATCTGATGATGTTCTAACTCTATACTGATGTACTGATAATATGTCTTGATAGTGTCTTGATAGTGTCCTGATAGTGTCCTGATAGTGTCCTGATAGTATACTGATGTAATGATAATGTGTTCTGGTGTACTGATGATATATTCTGATGTTAGTCCAATGGTATTTTGATGGTATCCTAATAGTATACTGATATACTAATAATATGTTCTAATAGTGTTCTGATAGCATACTAATGTAATGATGATGTATTCTGATAGTAGTCCAATGATATTTATATGGTGTTCTGATAAAGAGTTAGCATAATTATATACTAATAATATGTTCTAATATTAGTCCTATGATTTTTAGGTAGGGTTCTGATAAAGAGTATGGGATACTAATGACTGATAATAGGTTCTGATTTTTTTCTAGAACATTCTGATAAAGACTTCTATATTTAAGTAATCTTCCTTATGTTCTTCTAAGACCTAAAAACTTATCTCTCATCAAACTCATTAGTTACCTTACAAATACTGATTATGTGCTTTATACTATTATTACCATTTTCCTTCTAGAACTGCTTTTTTTACCTCTATCTTCTAATTCTTGAAGAATTACTTGAACAAGATAGTGTCATATGTATGATTTCAGCTAAGTCCAACTCTGGTCCTTGGGACTCTTTTTCTATGAACTCTGGCACATTCTCATATACATATAATATGGTCCAGAGTTATCAGACATTCTTCCATTTCATCTTTCATACATTTCCATTTGATTTCTCTATTTAGTTTAGCTCCATATTTACATTACCTTTGTACCTGTGGTCCTTAGTAAGCACAGGTCTGGCTTTGTCATACAGTTGACTCCCTTGTAACCCATACTTATGTTGGGAAACAAACATGCGGTGTGGTGCCCGATTGGGCTGCCACAGGCATAGCCACCTGGGTCCATGCCACGTGACCTGGGTTCCCAGCCCTCCCCATGCATCGCACGTTCATTCAACTTCAAGGATGTCCCTCACACGCACGCACATGAGAGGGAGAGAATCGAACAGGGGTTGAAATCACGCGAGGGAAAGAATCGAACAGGGGTTGAAATCACGCGAGGGAAAGAAAAGAAAGAGAACTGGCCGCACGAACGAAGACGAGAATGACAAGAGAGAAAAAAGAAAGAAAGGAAAAGAGAGAAGGAGTGCAAGCGCAGCGATGCAGCCAGCATGCACGCCCAATGCTTGAATGGAACGGATCGTCGTCACCGTTGTCGTGAGTGCGTTTGTGTGTTCACCAGGAATGGCTCTCGGTGTGCCCGCAACAACTGAGCGTCAGGCGACAGTGACAGGCTGAGTTGGCGAGAGCAGCAACCCCACAACGGGAAAAAAAAATGAGGAGGATGATGATGTGCGAGAGGGGCCTCCCCTCTCATGTGCGCCTTGCATCAAGTGAACAACGTTGGTACACACGAACTACTACTGTGAGCACAAATGGTGTGGAACTAGCACGAGCAGGACTGTAGTACATGAACATGCTGCAAGTCAGTGCTCAGCACCTCAAGCTGGCAAGCTAGGCCTTCCGTTCTGCCACGGTTGGGAGGCGGTCTCTCTGCGGTTGCGTCTCACCACATAAATTGCATGGAGGAGCATGGTGTGGCCCAACTCAGCCTGTGGGTATGCGGCAAGGAACTTGGCCTCGTCGGAGTTGTACCTGCATGCCATTGAAGTGGGCAGGATGGACCAGGTCGAGTGTGGCCAGGGGGGAGGTGGAGGTCAGGCTCGGGATACTGGCAGGAATTGACATGAGAGGGGACTCACACGTTAAGGAACTCGAGTGCGATCACCGACTGCTTGTAGTGCTTGACCACGAAGATGCGGTTGTTTCCCTGGATCCAAGTGTGAGGCCACTTGCCGAGTGGCATGTCGAGGCCGAGATCTGGGTCACCACTGACCCAATGCTTCACGATGTTCCTCCAGGACTCCTTCTTGGGCCAGCGAGTGCCGTCCGGGCAGAGGACGGGGACATCTGGTATGACGAGGCTGGGCTTGGGTAGTGTGAGAGAGGGATGTCTGAGTGCGCCCATCTTTCGGTGGCAAGGAGGCGGCAGCACACCGGTGGCTTGGAGGTCACTGCCAGTGTCGACTGGCATGGACCCTGGAAGTCCACCAGAGCGCACCCCACCTGGAGCGCTTTCACTGCTGATTTCACACCCACCGTCATGGCCGCCGCGGGGGTTGGAGGAAGCCAGAGGGGGAGGGTGGTGGCGCATTGCTGCCAATGGTGGCAGCAGATTACTTGGCAGCATTGGCGCGGGGGCTGCATTTGAGTTGGGCTGTGGTTGAGCAAGGTGGTGGCCTGGGGGCAGGATCCTGATGGTGAGGGATGTCAGGGCCAGTTGCGATTGTGGGCCATCGAGTGTGGCCCTCGATGGGCCCATGCTCTGAACTAAAGCGCTCGCTACCGAGCAATTCACAGTGGTGGGTGGGCGTGTCCGGAGGAAGGCGTTGGTGGGGTCACGCATGGCGCCAACCATGCTGCCAATGTCTGCATGCACCCCATGAACATTGGTTATGATGTCTGTGCGCAACCCATTGACATTGGTAATCACCAAGGTGTGAAAGGTACACATTTCTTCTGCAGACACAGGCTGGACGAGCGCAGCCTCCCCCATGAGGGACTCATTGGCGCCCTGGGAGAGTGGTGCGAGCGCATTGCTGTAGTCAGTCTCGTAGGTGTGCAGCTCATCCAAAAGGTACTGGATCGACATATTGTGCTGTGGGTTCAAAGCAAGCCAGCCGGTCAGCCAACCGTCACAGTGCACAGGGCAGCAGGTGCTGAAGTACTCACACGCTCTTGTTCAGCCCACCTGCCCCACAAACGGACCTTGGACAGAGGCCAGCGCTCGCCAATGGGGGCAAACATGAAGCGGTACTGCACACCACCCTGTCGAAAGCAGTGCATTGAGAGCGAGCCGAGAATCCTGGCACCCGACATCACCTCACTGATCCACTTCTGGACGGTGTCGTGAGAGAGCTGTTCCCTTGGATGAACGATGCTATTTGCACCGATTGCCGGGAACATGCAGTCATCTGGGTCCAGTGCTCATTTGTAGTGGAAGGTCTCCAGCCACTTCATCCAGACTAGCAGCTAGAAGAAGCAGTCTGCACCGGGCAGGTGTGGTTGCAGGAAAATCAGGTAGCGATTGCCTGTTGGGTGTGTGACAGTGCACCATTCACCATTGGTCAGCGTCCATACACTCCATACCGTGTGAGCAACATCTAAAGCCTGCGTACCTCTGAGGTCAGTCTTGCCTTGCCCATTGTCGACCTTTCTCTGCCATCCCTTTCAATTTCTGAGGTTGATCTCGAACGAAATAGACCAGTCGCTCAGGACCAGCGCCTCGCCTGCAAGGTGTCTCTTTAGGACATGGTCGACCATGGTGGGACTGAGGATTGAGATGTGCTGGTGCTGCAGCTTCACCAGCTCAAAGCACCTGTGGTGGCGCATGCAGACCATGTAAATCCATCAAGTTCACGCTGCTGCAGAGCTTCCCAGGCTCACCTCATCCACAGGGTCCATGCTGTTGTGTCAAATGCGAGCTGTTCGAGGTGGCGTGTGACAAGCATGTGCTCCTCGAGATCTGTGTGTAGGCCAGTGTCCAGTGCGGGCACTCCATCCAGCACTTGTTGCAACACATGGAGCACTGCATCCATTTTTGGACATGCGCCCATCGACCATGTGAGCATCTGCTCCATGCAGTCCTTCGACATCGGGAGTGAGTGCTTTCTGTCGCCCTCCTCTGAGCTGACCTTGTGCTTCAGTGAGCTCATGATGTCATTCACTTTGGCTGAGTTGGCCGGATTTCCCTCCCACCATCTGGTGAGCTGATTGAACTGCCACTGCCCACGGTACCTGTCACCGTCACTCCAATGCACCCTGTGAGATAGTCGCTCAGAGACTGCAAGTCCACTGGCACTCACACGTTGTCCCATAGGTCTTTGAATGCCACGCGAATTCCCTTGACCGTGCCCTTGCTTAGGCCCTGGTCAAACCCCTTGTATGTCAACAAGAGGGCGAGTGCCTTGTCTGAGCACCTGTTTGGCACACGATCAAATGCGCACGGGAACATTGGGTCTTCATATGGGTTGTCCAGGCCACTGGGGCTATCAGACCTCAAGTTGTCCGAGCCATGGACCCCACCGTTGGGGCCACTGGCCATAAAATGTGCTGCCAGCCACTCCTGGCCTCACTTCACATGGCCAGCATAGCACTTCTTGGTGTTCTGGGCTTTCAGGTGAGCCTCCTTTCCAGCTTCCTTCAGCTGCTCAATGACTCTCAGTGACTTCGAGGGTGAGGCTGGCCACTTTCGATGCGCCTTCTTTGGGGATTCAGGGAGCTGTGGGAGCTTTTTTGTGGATTGTCTTGTTCGTCCCATGCTTGGGCAGCTTGGGAGGGGATTGGGTTGTTCTGACTATACAGGGATGAAGAGTAGATGACAGCACCCCCCGCCAATTTCACACTTGTTGCTGATCACGGACGGCTGAGATCACCATTATGAAAATGAGTTGAACTCAACCCTAAGATACTGTGGCCTGCCTGTGGAAGCTACAGCAGCCTCCCCTTTGAGCCCTCGTTGGGCACGAAATATCCCATCGTGGAAGCAGGATCTCACCATGCTGACTTTATGGCGCTGGGTGAACGGTGTGAGCGGATGGAACACATTAATGTCGGCCCACGTATCGCTTATCTCATCTGCCCTGAATAGATAGGGATTGAAGTCAACCTGGTCCTAGTAAAGTGTCGTAAAGTGCAAAAATGGCAGGGTAAAGTGAGATAAGTGACACGGAGCAGAAAACAAACCGTTTGTTTTGTTTATTTTGTGTTTGTTGGACCTCCTCCTTTCCCAAGGCATGTCGGTCAGGTTTCCGGCACTCTTTGCTTTCCCCTCACCCTTTACACTGCCCGGTCCACTAGAAACCCATCATCTGACAGCTCAGGAGCACAGCATGTGCTCAGCAAGCAGGCACACACACATGTTCACGCACAACTTACAACTGGTGTGCAAGTTCACTTGTTGAACTTTGAGTTCAATGATGATGAGACCACAGGCTTCCCCCCGGCCTTGGTGCAGAATCTCTCCATCTATACCCAGGCTCAGAATGCAACGTGCAACATCCCCTGTGCGTTCTGCTCTCTTTCACCATCATCCCGCCGCTCCCACATCTTGGAGGACGTGCTGACTCAGCAGGCTGTGCTGACCCGGGGTTCTCCGACAGTACCCATGAACATGACAAACACGCACCGCATGTTTGTTTCCTCGATTATAAATACATTTTCCTAACTCCTAAGTTGGTTTGCAGTAAAATTTGAGAAAACCACATATCTCATACCCCATAGCCTTTTGGATAATGATAACTCATATATTCACTGTCTGACAATGCCAATATTATGTAAATATAATACTTTTGCAATTCTAACATGGCAAGAGTGATCCAACACACCATTTTCTCACCATCATCATGAAACCTTGCACTGTTGAGATTCTAAAAAAAGACTTGAAGAAGCTTTGGGATACCATCTGAGAATGGAAAGCAAAGCTTGAAGCTGTACTAAAGGCCAAACTACTGCTATTGGAAGCTGATAAAGAATGGCTTGATGGTGGTGTAAACTTAGTAGATGAGGAGTGTCTGGTTAATGAGCTGGAAAAGACTTCAAATTATGATGATGCTGTTGAAATACTAGACCCATAGAAGTGGGCCACTCTACAGAAACCAATGGAACTGGGGGATGGTAATGTCACTGCACTGTCAAAAAAGCAAAAGCATAGGATTTATAGTTTTTTCCTGCTAATATAAATGACTGAATTCCCATGTGCTGTAAATCCTGAACCAGCTGTAGAGTCATCTAACTGTCAGATGAAGCATGCATGGCCCATGGAACCCCTGAAGAAGAGAAATGCTATGCTTGAACAGAAAATTGAAATCCTTGACTGGCATCACAAAAACAGGGAGAATCAGACAAAGACAGCAGCATATTTTGATCAGCACTACCATTTTCTTGGACTCAAGCAGCCAAGAATCTCAGCTTGGCTCAAGTTAGAGAAAGTCTGGTGGAAGAATTATGCAACTGGTGGAGGTCTGTCACACTTAGCCAAGTGTGTCTGTCAGACATTGCATCCAGAAGTGTCAAGACCAGGTCAACTCCAGAGTTTTGGTCAGAAGGGACTGCAGCTTCACCATATGTGATGCACCCTTGTCAATGTTGTGTCCCCGAATTTGGACAGAGGGTTGGAGATCAGAGATGGACGCGAGTAGGGGAGTGGAATCTAAGTTGATATTTGAACTGAGGTTACATGGTGGAGTACAGAGGTTTATATACAAAGTCAGAATGAAGTGACTAATGAAGGGTTAGAAGGGATTGGTAAGTAATGAGTAAGACAGGGTCGGAGGAAGAATAGCCTGGAGCTGTGCTTGTCACAGAGCACAGGTATAAACAGATGACATCTAAATAGATGATGTCTAAGTATGAGTCTAACCCAATGAGTAATAGAATGGAGAAGAGCATAAGGGGAATGGAGATAATGTCCGGAGACTCCTGGTGGTGTCTTGGTAGAGAACACACTGGAGTTCTGAAGGAGAGAGGTCTGGAGTAGTAGAGGTAGTGGAGTTGGACTTAACTCAAAATCATACATATGACAAGAAGTTACAAAGATGCTAGACCTTTGGGTCTCTAAAGCTATGGCTGAGAACCTCTTGTTAATGGGTGAGATTCTTCATCAGAAGTGGCAAAACTTTGCAGATTTGGCTGGTGTTCTGATGGAAGAACAGCTTCATTTGAGTGATGGCTGGTTGAGTCGGTATAAGACAAGGATTGGCTTAAAGCAAATAAAGTGGCATGGTGAGGCTGGTTCTACACAGACTGAAACTGTCAACAAGAAATAGCTGCAAGTTCAGGCAGTAATCAAAGATGATAGTTATGCACCTTGTGACATCTTTAATGGAGATGAGACTGGGTTATTTTATGCATACATCCTTTCAACAATTCTTAGCTTATTAAATGTAATTGGCTGTTGAATAGCATGCCCCCTGACCAGGGACTCTTAGATATGCAGCAAGCAAGTGTAAAGAGGAAAAAGAACAGATTAACATATCTGTTTGTAGTGAATTCAGTTGGGTCTAAGAGACTCAAACCACTTATTATTGGCAAAGCATACAAACCATGCATGTTTGGAAAAGTGGACTGGTGCTCAACTCAGCTTCAATTATCACAATAACACCAAGGCCTGGATGACAGCTATGATCTATCAAAAATGGTTGATGAATTGGGATGAGGAGCTCAGGAAGGAGGGGCAAAAGATTCTGCTTTGGCAGGACAATTTTTCTGATCACATCATACCTAACACTCTCACCAATATCTATGTTGAAACCTTTGAGCCAAACCTGACAGCACATGTTCAGCCAAATGATCAAGGCATTATATGTTGCTTCAAAGCTCTCTATCATGTATGGTTCATCAGCCATGCTATTGACCTTTACAAGGAGGGTATCACATCATTGCAAATCTACAATATTGACCAACTAGAAGCAATATGACTTGCAAATAAAGCATCTCTCGTGCACACTACCACTTCTGAGATATTCAATCACCCTTTTTTACAAGCTAAGAAAGATGTAGAAAATGAACTGGACAATCTTGAGTCATTGGGGGTTCTCCATCACTCAAACTGAATGAATATTTCTGAACTCCTCAATCCTGCCACTGAAACCCACAACATCTTCAATGCCATGGACTAGGATATTTGTGATGCAGTCATGAAGACAAAAAGGCTCCAAGAACCTGAAGCCACAGTGGGTGGTGCTTTATCTACTGAGGTGACACCATTATGGACAGAGGCCCTTCAGAAAATCCATGTCTTGCATGATTACACAAAAGTGGTTGATAGTCAGTTTGCTCACAAGTTTGAGATCATGTTGGGCAGGTTTGAAAATGAGATGTGCATGCTGAGTTTGCAGAGTATGAAGGATACAAAGATTACTAGTTATTTTACTCATAAATAGCCCTTGCAATCACCACTTTATGCAGCATGTTCTAGAACAGGATCATCTCAATCTGAGCAGGATCAACTTTCATATGTCATTCCGATGAGCCTAGCACTATAGAAATCATATGAGCCATTATAAAATACTTGTTCAGGAATTGGCCAGCAAAATATATAGGATTTTGCAAGCAAAATTATAGCAGGAACATTTATAAGTGAGCTTGCAAGTTGCCCAGTCCTACTGTGCAATGTGTACACAAAGTGTTCTTGAGTTTCATGTTACATGGCATGCACTATTTTTCAGAACCCATACTCCCTTATAACCCAGACTTTATGAGGGGTATGGGTTATGAGAGAGTTGACTATATCTGACATAGTGCTCTGGCATACTTTCCTCTCTAACCTCTGTCTAACTCATTACTTAATAATTACTTCTAATTCTTTGTTACTCATTACTTTCTGATCTATATATAAACCTTTGTATACTATCATGTAACTTCAGTTTGAATATTGACTTAGATTCAGAAAGGCATGTTGGTCTACCATACCATCTCTATTTCATTTAGGCAACTATACAGGTGTACTCCTGAGTGACAGTACTGACACCCACACCTGTATCTGCTGATATACCTGTACCCATGCCAAGGGTATGGGTAACTGCACAGATATCACACAAACATACCTGCACCTGCACTTGCACTTCCAGTATCTGAGGGTATCTACAAGAGATAGTGATGACAGTGACACAATGTCATTGATGACTCAGTACCATCAACAACATGATGATGATGATGATGACACATGCACAACCACACCCACATCACCTGTGCAGTAACCACAAAGGTGGAACATGGCAGCAACAATGACAATGTTGATAACCTAGCATCATCAACAACACCACAATGATGAAGTGTGTATGACTGCACCCTCATACTCTTGCACCAGATGCAGTCACAACTATGACAAGGGTGATAATGGAATGATGACACCAATGCATGCACTCTATGCTCATGCACCCATGCACCCCCTTCAGCTCAATGAGCCCAATGGTGTGTCTGATGTACCCCATGTCACCTCCATGTCCTCCTTGGCCAATGACCACAATGTAATGATGACAAGGACATGGCCACAACTGTGATGCATTGAGGACAAGGGTGCAACCATGACCACAATGGGCCCAACATGTGGAATGGGGACAGTAAGAAGGACAACAACCACAACAACACATCAAGGATGAGTGCATGATTACTACCATAACCTCAATGTGTTGAGGGTACAACCATGACTACAATAGGCCCAACATAGGATGATGGCATGGGATTGTAGAAAACTATACATAGTGTAGTCACTACATAAAAACTATAGTATGAAGTGTCCAATGTAGCCATGCTTAGGTAAGCAGTGGCTGTACTACCACATCTTGAGTGTGATTTCCAACACTCCCCCTCAAGAAAAGATGAGATAGTTAAGTAGAAACATTTAAATAATAAAAAGGTATACTGTATACTTCTAATATGTTTCTATGAAAGTTCAAGTCCACAGGTAGTCTGTGTGGTCATGTCACAATCTAGTCGCATGCCTCCCTAGTTGGGTAAGTCATGCCTTGGACTTGTGTACATGCCATCTTGTCTCCTTGGCTCATTTAGCATCTATGTATAGTGCAGAGGGTAGTCCATATGTAGCATCTTGTACAATATATTTGATGCTTCTTCATCATCATGATGTGTCTGTGAGGGTAGGACATGCATTTATTGTGTTCACAAGGTGTAGTGGTCAAGTGGTTTCCTTATTTGATAAGTTGTGACTTGCAATTGTAGTACTCTTGCTATAGCACATCTTATCACCTTGATCTTGTTATCATTGTCTGTCCAGCAGTGGGGATACTCCCCCTGCACCTGCAGTTCATCTGCATCGCATCTGATGGCCTTGATATTGGAGTTCACAAATGGTGTGTGGTCATACAGCCACTGTATTATATAAGCTTAGAGTGAACCACTTAGTCTTTCTTTTGCCTACTGTAGGTTCTCTAGTGTTTACTGAGTTCCTACAAAGTATGTATTTCAATAGGTTATGAGCCCCACCTGTGCTCAGTAGAACCTCACTCACTCACATTGGCTTAAAAATGGCTGTTAGCATTGAGGATAAAGATGGTTCTCTAGTATGAATACCAGAACTGCATGAAATCCTCAGACTCAAGCCAGATGGCCAAAACTGGACAGCATACTGTGAGATACTTGAATGAGCAGCATGTGAACTGGGTATACCAGACCAGTACCTATGGCATACCATTCACCAGTCTATCCCATCTTCCATTTTCCTACACATTTTGCAACTTAGAACAGCACATGAAACACTTAAAAAGCTCATGAGTCTATTCAAAAGAACTACAGAGCCTACAATACAGTGTGGGAACCAAGAAGAACATGAGAAAAAGGTCAGGAATGTGACCAGCAGACCAAAAGTCAAACTGTTACGACACTGGAGGCATCATGAACACCCACACAACAAATCAAACTCCATGAAGAGAGTTGAAAGGGCAGATGAAGGGGGCAAGAAGGCTAAGGTAGCAGGCATGCAAGCTGAGCCACATACCCTGGGCAATGAAGCTGCAGAGGAGGTTGTCAGCAAGGGCCCTACTATAGAATATGCAACCATGGAAGTCCATTATGCAGCCACAGGCAAGCCCAAGACAGTGAGTCAGATGGTTGATGAGAAGACCACTGACACCACAAACCTGAATACAAAACATGCTGAGCCATAGATGCCAGTGGACAGGTCACACATACCAGTTGTGACCCCACCAGTTGAGATGGCCACCACACATGTCAGATGGCCACCAAGTGGAATGGAACTGCAAGGAGAGTGCTGAGGAGAGGCAGTAGGCAGTGTAAAAGATGCTAAAAAGGAGGTTAGTAATGAAGAAGAAGATTGAGCACATGACATGTGTGTTAACAAACCCAGAACTGGAGCAGATAAGTCTATGGATGAGACCACTGCAATAACATTAGCAAGTGCATTGGTAGATGCAGCCACACACATGAGAAAAGAAAAAGACCAGAATGAAACAGCAAAGGGCATGAGGAACAGCATGACAGGTGGAGAGGGACTGGGCAACTTAACCATAGGCAAAACCACCACCGGTGAACCCATCACAGTGTACAGCTGAAACAGTTATGGTGACATAGAGATCAACTGCACAAGCACCAACTCCAATGACCAGAATGATAGTGTGCTGCTCGAGGGGGAGCAGGACAGTTAGGTGAAGGCAACTGACCACACTGACAAGCAGAATAGTGTGAGCACACATAGTACATTACAAAACAACCACGCAGGGCATGTAGACCAAAAGGACCCCAATAATGAAAAACACGTGGGAAGCATAGCTCAACCACAACCACTACATGATGCCAAGGCCATAATGGACTCAGGTGCACACCTACTGTAAACCACAATGCACATGCACAAAGCACAGCACATAACTATCAAACAGCCACTCAGGACCAAGGCCAAACCAATGCAAGCACACAAAGTGTGTCATATGACCCAGAAATTAATGCCAAGGCCACAATGGACCAATGCAACACTATGCATGCTCACAGTGCACTGCTCAAGAGGGAGCAGAAAGACCAGATGAAATTGATCAGCCATACTGATGAAGCCAACACATGAGACCAGACTAGCATGAGCTGTTAAGTTTGGTTCGAACTCCTATGTGAGCTCCAGAACTCTGGAGTTATAGTGACAGAAGAGATATTGGCTTCACCTTATGTGGTGCACCCTTGCCAAGTCTCATGTTTCAAGATTTAGGATGGAGGGTCAAAGATCAGAGAGGAGAGCCTAAGCTCAAGTTGATACAAGGAGAGGAGTTGAAACTAAGTTAATATTTGAACTGAGGTGCTAAGGTTCAGAGTACAGGGTTTACTGTATATGTATATGAAAGTCTGTAGTAATGAGTAAAACAGAATGACAAAGGATTTCTAAGAAATTGGTAAGACAGAGGTCAGAAGAAAATTAGCCTGGAGCTATGCTTGTCATGGAGCACAGGTATGGGCAATGTCTGAGTGATGTCTAAGTATGAGTCTAATCAAATGAGTAATAGAATGTGAGAGAACATAAAGGAACATGGATAAATGAGTCTGATAACTCCAGGTCACATTCTGGTAGAGAACGCATCCATGGCATGTAAATTCTCTTGGGTGGTCATGTCCAGGTGATCAAGCTCTTTCTTCCAGGCACCTTATTTGCCAATTGATTTACTTGACCCATCATAACCTTTGTCTACTCATGGCAGAGGCACAATGATACATAGGATGTCCATAATAGGGACACAGGCTTGGCATTGCCAAACTGAGTTAGAATTCTGATTGTGTGTGGTTGGACCCAGGGGACCTTGAATGAATGGCCCCCAAACAGAGACAGATTATAACAATGGATGAACAAGACAAACAAACCAAAGCAAAGAACAGACAATGAGAATGAGCTGAACATGATGTGAAACAGTCTGAATAATAAAGAGTTTACAAATGGAGGGTAACAAGGACAAAAATAAATGGTAAACACAAGGACAAAGACAAGACAAGCAGTCAAAGCGATGTATATAAGTAGAAAGTGAGTGAAAAGAAACACAAAGAATGGGGCAATATTTATTAATGACAAATCAGATGCAGTGCTGGTGCCAACCTGCAGGTCAGGGGGAAACCATCTCCTTGTTCCTGTTCTTGTGCAAGACAGGATGCTGGGTACATATGGGAAACATTGGGGCATGCAAGTATAACATTCCATACTTGTGCAAGATGAGACATGGGCAGCCAAAAACAAGTGAAGAGCAGGCATGTCATCTACTGATGGGTGGGGGTGGGAGGAGTGTGGGCATGCATGCATTCTGCTCTATCCTTGTGTGGGACTGAGGCAATATGTAGGCACCTGAGGGCAGGCAGCAGCAACAGCAGCAGCATATGCCACAGGGCATAGCTTCCTAGCACACTTTTTTCAGGAGCAGCACAGGCCATAACACTGTGAGCAGCATGCTGGTGAGCCTGCACAGATACACAGCAGGGGCTAGGCATACAGTGCCACCAGGCTACACACCCACAGCCAGCACCCTTGCTTTTGGCGAGGCACATAGCAGGCATGCTGGTAGTGTTGTGGGCAGTACCAGCAAAACTGGCAAAACCTGGGGACCAGGCATGGAAATACATACAAGGCACAACAATGACTACTACATATAGCCCAAGCCACTCAACAACATCAATAATATTGCTACATCCCACCCATGAGAATCCAAAGTGGTTGTCTGAGTTTTTCTGAGAATAAATGCACATGTTTCCTTTCACACTTCAGAAGGTGCATCAGGGTACTCAGATCTGCAATGTCCTTTGGAAGGTTGTTGTCACAATCTTGGATACAAGCACTCTTTGACATTGCATTTCCAGAAATACATATTGGTTGGATTTGTTGCCAACCTTGTCAATGCAACTTGAAATTTACTATGATGAATTGTCAAACAAGGCACAAAGTGGTTCAACACCCCAGTCTGCTTGAGGACATGATGCATGGTTGATAGTGTTGGACTTTTGTTACTAACTAAAATTTCTACATTATGCATGAACTCTATCCTGGCTGTTACGTGTAGTCCCGGGTAGGGTGTACATATGACCTCTGTAGCATAGACAAAGATACAATGAGGGCTTCTCATGTATAATGAAGGTCCCTAGGTGTAGGGTCAAGGGTCATCTGACAAGGGTCAATGAGAGGGCAAGAGCTTGTAGGGGCTTTCTAAGCATCAAGGGGTAAGGGGGTCCATAGGGGCTTCCTAGGACAACAATGGCAAGGGGTCTGCAGGGGTTTCCTTGGACAGTAGACTTCCTATTCAGAGTATGGGTGGAGACTTACAAGGACAAGGAGGAAGAAAGGAATCTGTATTGGCAAGTGTGCAGTACAAAGGTAAGACCTAGCTTAGGTTCTGAATGGAGTGCAAAATATGAAACTTCAACTTCTCATTTTGCATCATGTGTGCCAGAAACACCTACCCAGCAGTGCCTGGATCACCTGAGGAGTAGCACTCTGACTCACACCATCATAGACCTCAAAGCACAAAAGATTCAAGAGGACTGCCACTGCCACCTGGTTGCTCTGGTAGTGATCATTGCAGCCTAGATGATGTACTGTATTACTACAACTTACTATTTTTATCTCCCACAGTTCCAGTGCCGTACCATACCTCTGTTTTAATAGGGGCAGCCTGGATGATCGAGCTTCTGAATGGGCACCCCAATTGGATTCGAACATGTCTCAGTGTTGGACATAATACATTCAACCAGCTGCTGGGGGTATTGATGCACCACAGATTTACCACATCATGCAACAGCATATCTGTTGAGGAGCAGCTAGGAATATTCTTGTACACTTGTGTGACTGGTCTACCATCCTGACATGTCGGTGAGCGATTTCAACACTCAACAGATACAATCACAAGGTGAGTGTTTTATTGAGTTTATGACTGTTACTCATCTATTTGCTAGATACTTTAAATGCATACTACAATTTTTTTTCCAGCCCCCTGTTCTATACCTTCCAGGTGCAATTCCCAACACAACATACCCTGACATCTCCTGTCATCATAGATGATCCGTGCTTCCACTTCTTCTGTGACTGTATTGGTGCTGTCAATGGCACACATATGTACTGTATATGCACTTTCACTTCTCTTGGCGACCATTTGTACATGCACAACTGAAAAGAATATTTGTCTCAAAATTGTCTGTTTATTTGCAATTTCAACTTCTTTTGTACATATGCTCTCACCAGCTGGGATGGCTTGACTGCTAACACAACATTATGGAATGATGCTCATACCCACGACTTGTGAATACCGCATGGCAAGTACCTCCTCACTAATGCTGGATTTGGAATATCTGATGCACTTCTCATACCATTTTGCAGCATTCAGTATCATCTGAAAGAATGCCAACAGGCCAATCTAAGGTACTTTTCCAATCCTCTGTGTTAGTATACACTTATCAACTATAAAAGACCTCAGAACAGAGAGGAATTGTTCAACCTACGACATGCAGCACTTAGAAATGTCATCGAGTGCATTTTTGAGGTTATAAAGTGCCAGTTTCACATACTCCAGATCCCTCCTGAATATGACATGCACATTCAGGCCCACATTCCCATCGCACTTTGTGTGCTATACAACTTTATCCATCAGTATGATCCTGAAGACTTTTTTGATCCAGAACTCACTGGTATTGGTATTGAGGGAGATGATGGGGATGGTGGTGCTCTTGGTGATGGGCCTGCAGATGCAGCTGAACAGATGCAAGTAGATGTGTGATGTGATAGTATTGCACAGGAAATGTGAAATGACTATCAACAGGAGTTGCTTTGTCATGGGCTGTAGTATATTGGATATGATCAGGCTTGTATTATTATTGATCAAACAACTTCCAATTGCAATATATGAAACAGTGAACATAATACAGTACATCAGATGACAGCTATGTATGGTACAATAGACAATGGATGAATGAAAAATGAATCACAGATGTTCTGCAGCAACAATAGCTAACTTACATTGGACCCATCCCTTCCTATCTGCCTCCTTCAACTTTAGGAATATGACGGCCTGGTTACTGTTCTCCTTGTCCACGAGAAAATCCCTGATGTCCAGTTGCTGCTCCTCAGTTGAGAGTCCCAGGTCATCCAAATGCTCAGTGATGATGCTCATTGCATCATTGAGTGGGCTGGTAGATGATGGTATGATTGCATGAACAAGATCTTTAATGATGGCTGTTATTTCTTGCATTGTGGATCCTCCTTGTTGCTGTGCTTGTGCTGCTGTGGACAGCAGGCGAGATCATTTGTGTGAACCTGACTTGGAAGCAGCTGAAGTGGTGGATTTCCTCTTCCCAGTGCTGATGCTACTGTTTGCAGAGGGGGTCGAAGGTGCAAGGAGGCTGGTTGGAATTGATCTGTTAATGGCACACATAGAGTGAGAACCTTGTGATGGGGAGGGATCTCTGGGAGGCAGCATTGCATTTGTGCTATTGTTAACCTGGACCAAACCCAACTGCATACCAACCTGGGAAATCTCTTCAGTAACAGTGGTCAGCTGATATAGACTAAGCACAGGCTGAATCTGTGAGCTGGCAGTACCAGCTGCTGGAGGAGGAGTATTGTTATCATCTCCAAGAGCCAAATACTCACTTTGGGCTGCAGAATGAAACACATAGGCCCTCTTTGCTTTGTTAGGGACCAGTGGGGTAATGAGGTCGAAGTGGATGAATCCTTTGTTTCAGAAGGGCTTTGCAGATGGGTGACTCTATAACAATATGTTAGGAAGTAGTCTCACCCACATTCAAATAACACACCTTCATATATCTATTTCATATGTCTTTTTGTTCAAGTGATACATTTGCATCATCTTTGTCGCTCCACGTAAAGCCTGAGGTATTCTTGAGTTCAATGATAGCTTCATATTGCTTCTTCATCTGGTAGTTGATCAGTGATCATGATGGATTGATATGATAACAAATAAAACACACAGCTACAAATCTATGTTCACACGCATCTGCATCCTTTATACCCCCCTTGAATTCTGGGAATTTTGTGCTAGTAGTGAGGTGGCTGCATTCCATGCTGGCTTCTTGAAGGCAACACCATCTCCTGCCTTGGCGAGTATAGCCGACTCAGCAAGGAAATCGAGTAGCACTGTGGTTTCGTCATCTGTCCATTTAGCTGCCTTCTTGTGAACCTTCTGACTATTCAGAGTGCTAGAGGTACTGAGAGGGTTTATGATATGGCCTTGTGAGCACAAGGAATGACTAGATGATGATGTATCAGACATATGCAAGTCAGCTACAAAGGATTAATGTGCGCCACTCTCTCCTCATGACCCAGGCACTGCTAGGTAGGTGTTCCTAGCACACATGATGCGAAATAAGAAGTTTGAAGTTTCACATTTCGCACTCCATTCAGGACCTTAGGGTAGTTACAGGAAGACAACAGTCTTATATACCTAAGCTAGCATGGTTTAGGGCAGGGCAAGAAGCAAACATAGTAAATGAGAATGACAAAGAGGAATGTGATGTAATCGCATGGAACGATGAGGGAAGTGGACACAATTATGAAGCAAGTGACATGGCAATCTGATGGGTCAGATGAAGAAGTAATCGTGATGAGTAATTGTGCAAAAAGAAAGGTAAGTCCATGGAAGAAGAAATGAATAGGAGTACATTATAACATTACCCCAAGTTCATGTCCAAGATAGTGATGAGGGATCAGAATGCCCCATAAGAGGGCCTGGGCAATCCGGTCATGTTTGTGTCAGCAGTGGCATCATAGGGATAGTCATCATCATTGTAGTCAGACAGTGGAGGTGACAGTGAATGATGACAAGGAGGCCCCTAGGTGGGATGCATGTGGGTAGAGCCACAGCGGTGGGGATGGGATGAACCAGGGCCAGAAGAATGAGATGACTGTGATGAGGAGGGGGAAGTAAATGAGGAGAAGGAGGAGAAGTTGCATGGGGGAGGGGTATGTCAAAGAGGGCAAGACTGTTGTGGATGACCAGGGGCCCAGTTGAGACAAGTTGGGCATTGATAGATAAAACATCAGACATGGAGGTGTCTGAGATGATAGTATTGATAGCATGCCCAGTGCCAATCAGAGTGGTCTCTGGTCAAGGGTGGATTGGGGGGGTCTCAGTGGTTCATTTTGGCAGTGAAGAGATTGGCTTCTTCTCCAGGCATTAATGGAGATGAGGAGGTGAAGGGGGTTTGTGGGAAGTGCTCTGTGCATTCTCTGAGGTATCGACTAAGGTCAATGAGGAAATCGAGCATACCCAATTGGTACATGGCAATAAGGAGTTCGTTGTGGGTGGAGTCATGGGCACAACATGCAATGTCACAAAGGGCTTTGACCTTGAGATGGGAGGAGTTGTATGTGACAGCAGAGGATAGTCCCTCATTGGTGAGATAAGCTTTGTACAGGGCTAGGAGGGCAGAATCCATATCACAATACATGTTGATCTGGGTAGCTAGGTGGGGGTCACAGAGATTGCTGTCTAAGGCATGGAGTTTATGGGTTGTTGGAGTGTCTTTTAACCATTCAGCATGGAGTGGTGTGTGTACCAATTATACTGGGGGTGGAGAAGTTATTCTAGAATGAAGAGAAGGAATAGGAATAGGGGAACTAGAAGAAGAAGAGTCTATGTATTTGAGAATAGTGTCAGGATCCAAAGCAGCATAAGCTAAAGGGGGAGAGGTGGACCAACTGGGGTTGGTGATAATGGAGAAAGCAAGTTCAGACATGAGGGACTCGACAGATCGTTGGGTGGCATTGATTGCATTGGTGGCAAAGACAAGGTTTTGGTCCATGAGAGTGGGGACCAGGATAGTGGGCAAAAACATTGGGGAAGGGGATTTTGCGAGCTCTTCAATAATGGAGAGTGAAGTCATGTTTTTTTGTTTTTATGAGTAGTGGGAGAAAAGGACCAAGAGGGGTGTGTTGAGAAGATGGATGGGTGGAGTTTCTTATACTCCTGGAGAGCAGACTTCACATGTTTGAAATCCTGTTCAGCAAGCCATGAGTCATCCTTGGCAGTGTACCCTTTCCATCAGATCAAATACATACATGCCAATGAAGCACTATGGTGGTGTAAGATCTTCTCGATCTTATATTCCTCTTCTCCTTTAATAAGGTCCAGGAGTGGAACTGGGAAGTTCAGCCTGTGAATGGCATTTTTGCAATAGGGTGTGAGAAGTGAGGCATGAAACACAGGGTGGATCTTCCACGTTTTGGGAAGGTGGAGTTAATATGTGACAGGTAATAGGACTTTCATAATGGTGAAAGGTCCTTCTTTTTTTGGGGCAAACTTGGGGTTGGCAACTGAGCATTTGAGGTTTTTTGCCTCAAGCCAGACCTTGTCTCCTTTGACAAAAGAAGTGAAATTGTGACAGTTGTGGGAGGCCATGATCTGGTGAGCTAATTTGTGAGCAGCAAAAGCCTCATTTCATGCAGTGGTAAGGGCTTTGATGTGATTCTCCACTGTACTTGTTTGTCTATTTCTTCTTTATTAGCTACAATAGCATTTTATGAAGTTGGTATATGTGGTTCACCTGTATCAGTTTATTTATTTAATTAGATAGATTCAGAATTTATGTCTATTTCATGGGAATTCTTATTTGATCAATTAACTGTTTCCAAATTATTAACTATAATTAAATGGGTAATAATTATTAATGTAAAAGCGAATCTCGAACTCTGAACATCGTCGCCACAAGACGTCATTTTGAAATTTTTATAATTAAATTTATTATTAATAAATTTAAAAGAGAGTTTAGAAATCTAAGACATGAATAATCTTTTATTACAATTAAAAAACTCAATTGAAAATTTAGAACTTAAATTAATTAAAACTAAAAATTTAAAATCTAAATTAGAACTTTTACCTGTTTCCGTTAAATGATGTTTTTCTTGTATGATTAAATATCCTTTTCTTCATTTTAGATAATTAATATGTTTACTAGATTGTAAATGAAACCTCTTTGATTTAAATTTTTTAGGGATCCTCAGAGACTATACGCCGGAATTAATCTGTTGCAACATTATACCTATAACTCAAGTAAAAACAAAGCAAAATTTAATTTATAAAGATTTATCTGATTTAAAAATTAGTTCTTATCTAGCAGGTTTAATAGAAGGAGATGGAATTAAACAGGGAAGTCAGTAACAGGGATGACTGTGGGAAGGGCACAAGGTTTGTATCCCATCATGAGATACATAGAATGGAAATTGGCTGGTAATGGAGTGAAGGTGGTGGTTGTGAGCAAATTCTGCATGGGGAATCATTTCTGACCACAAGATGGGGTTTGAGCTGCAGAAGATCCATAGGTAGATTTCAACCTCCTGGTTGACATGTTTGGTTTCCCCATCGGTCTGAGGGTGATAAACAGTGGAGAGGGATAGGTCATAGTTAAGCATCTTCCTAAGTTCTTTTGTGAAGAAGAAGGCAAATTGCAGGCCACAATCCAAGATAATTTTGTTGTAGAGCCTGAAGCAGAGGTAAACCTTATGGAAGAAGAGTGTGGCAACTTCTTCTATGGTAATGTTTTTCTTGGTGGGGCAAAGAATTACCCCCTTCGTAAGCCCATAGTCAATCATAACCAGGGGGGAATCAAAGCCAGCAGAGATAGGGAGATTTGCTGAAATGGATGAGTGCAAGAGGACTTGATCAGGGTAAACAGGAGCATGGTGGGATACATGTTTGATTTGTGCTATTGGCAAGCAGCACAGCCATCAATATATTTCCACATGAATTGAGTGAGACTGGGCCACCAGAACTCATCAGCAATGAGTTGGCAGGTCTTCAAATAACCAGGGTAACCAGCAGTCTCATGGTCATGGCAACAGGAGATAATGGCATGGCAGAGGTCAGGCATTGGGAGAACATAGACATGATCCTTGTAGGTCAGAACACCATGATCATGCTTCCAATCAGAGAGGTGGGAGCAAAAAGTGATAGGAATGTCTAGCTCCAGACTGAACTGGAGGTACTAATAGGCAAGAGGGTCGTTCTGGGATGTGGATGAGATATGGTCATGGAGGACCATGTCGATAACATTAACAAACAAGGAATCAGGGAGGAGAACAGTCTTGTTGTTGTCAGTTGCAGATGAGGGGAGATCAGGGCAGCAAGAGAGTGCATTGGGACCAGCAAGGAGCTTCCTAGGGACGTGGATCATGTGAAGGTCAAAGTCTGTAAGGTTAAGGAGCCAGTGGGCTTGTCAATGGTTAAGTTTTTGCACCTGACAGAAGTATGTCAGGTTCTTGTGGTCAGTGAAGACTTGGATTGGAAAGGGGGAGCCATGGAAATATTGTCTCCAGGCTTTGAGAGCATGGATGACTGCAAGGAGTTCGCAGTTATAGATATTGTAGTTCCATTCTGCTAGAATGAAAGATTGTGAGAGGTAGAAGCAAGGGTGCTAGTCACTGTTAATGTTGGTTTGGAGAAGAATGGTGCCTGAGGCATCATATAAGGCATTGGTGGCAATGGCGAATGGTTTAGAGAAGTCAGGAAGATGTAGAATGGGTTTTGATAGGAAGAGACCTTTGAGGAAATCAAAGGCACATTGGCAAGTGGGGGTCCAGTCCCAGCAGTAGTCCTTCTTGGTGAGATCCAAGAGGGGGTGGGCTATGGTGGAATAGTTGGGGATGAACCAATGATAGAAGTTGGCAAAGCCAAGGAAGGATTGAACGTCCTTGACTTTGGAGGGTTGGCCAGGAGGCAATGCTGTAAAGTTTGACAGGGTCCATTGTGAGTTGTCCAGGTTTGACAATCATGCTGAGGTACTCTATCTTGGGGATGGCGAAGTTGCATTTCTCTAACTTGAGATGGAGATCTAGTTCAATCATTCATTGTAGGATGTGGCATGTTCATTCGATGTGGGTTTTCTCATCCGGAGAGTAGATAAGGAGGTTGTCCATGTAGATGACAAGCCATCCTTTAGCAATCATGTCTCTGAACAAGTTGTTCATGAAGTACTGGAATGTTGCAGGGGAATTGTTAAGACTGAAGAACATGATGGTCGGCTTGAAGAGTTCCTTATATGTGATGAACACGGCTTTCCACTGATGTCTGTCTTTGATCCAGACATTGTTGGACCCTCAACAGACATCAAACTTGGTGAAGACCTTGGCATCTTTCAGCTTATCGACAAGGTTGAATATTAGGGGAAGGGGATAAGCATCACGAACAGTGTGTTCATTTAAGTATTGGTAGTCTTGGCATGGATGGAGTTTTCTGTCCTTCTTTTTAACAAAGAAGAAGGAAGAGGCTTGCAGGGAGTTGGAGGGATGAATCTTTCCAGAAGTCAAGTTTTCATCGAGGAAGGCCTCAGTTGCCTTTTGTTCTTCTGGGGAGAGGGGGTACACCTTGCCAATCTTTGGAATGAAAGAGTCATCAAGGTTAATTTTGTGGTCATAGGATCATAACAGGGGAAAGTGGATTCTTTGGTGAAGACATGGGCATAGTCAGCATATTCTGATGGAAGGGTGATTTGTTGTTTCACCTTTTCTTGGGCGATAGCAAGATCAGTGGCAATCATAAGTTTTCTCATGGCAGGGTTTGAGAGCAGGTAGTGAGAGTTGCCACAAATGATCCTATTAATGCAATGATTGCATAGAGAGGAGTCAAGGTACTTCATGGGGGTGGTGTAGTCTGGTGATTTGTGGCTGAGATAGTCGAAGAATCATTCGTGTTATGTGGGATCAATGTTAACATGGTGGACTGTTCATGGAGTTATGTACCTTCTTATAGAAGGATTCATGATGTTTAGTGTCAGCAGTGTGGGCAGAATAGAGATCCTTTGACTGGTCACAGGACTTGGGGACATTGATAGTTTGATGAGCCCAATCAATAGAAGGGTTTATTGCGTGAAGCCAGGGGGATCCCAGGATTATGTTGTTACATTCACAGGACATGACATGGAAGAGGTAGCATTGGGCAACCCCTTTGATGTTGGTGAACATGGTACATATATAATGGATTTCTCTGTTTTTGTTGGCAGTGCTATCCACATTTCATATGCAGATGGGGACATTGAGTTTGTCAAGGGGAAGATGATGTTTTCTGGTAAACTGCCAGTCAATGCATGAGATGTTGGTGCCAGAGTCAACAAGGGCATGGGTGTCTATGACTTTTGAAATGTGCAAGGGAGTAACCAATTGCAAGGAAATCCTCATAGATTTAGGGGACAAGGATACAATACAAGTACAGGGGCGCATGTTATGGGAGGAGTACTTTGCATAGAGGGGGTACTCCATTTCAAAAATCCTTTGCTGCAGAGAAAGAAACCCTGGCTACTCCCTCAGGTTCTTCATTATCATCCTCAATCTCTTTTAGCTTGGGAATGTCTTCATTTTTCATGACTCAGCATACTTTAGGCTTTAGTGGGGTGGCAAACATGGGGCACTCATTGCTCGTATGGCCTCCTTTCCTGTAGCAGAAGCAGAGGTTGTTGGCAATGCAACATTTCCATTCTTCAGGAGTCATCTTGGGGACATAAATGGCATCTACATTCATCACATTGGGGTCATGAGAAGAAGATGTAGTGGGGGAAGAGAAGGAATGGAATGTCTGATATGTGGGTTTAGCATTCCTTTGTGCGATTTTGGTTTTGGAAATGGATGGCCTTTTCGAACCAGGCTGAGATGGTGGAGGGGACTGTGTCTATGGAGATGATTTGCCGCATGAGGGCAGAGGGGATGGTGGCAGAGAAGTAACTAATGAGAATGTTGTCATCAGTGATGGAGGCAAGAGCTGCCTTGCTCTGGAATTCAGCTATGTAAGAAGAAAGGGAAGGGTTCCACAGGAAGGTTTTGTTTTTCTTCATCATGTGGAATGTGGAAAGCCAGGCAATGGCATTTCTGACAGTTTCTTGGTGGAGGAAAGTTTTGTTGAATGCCTTGACAAAGGCATCAATCATTCCAAAGTTGACAGTTGAGCTGGAGATGGCTTTCTGTTAGAAAGTATTGGCCCACACAAGTGTGGAGCCCTTGGTCATGTATGAAAGCACAAATGTGACCTTCTTGGTATTATCAGCATAGACTTTTTTGTTTACTTTGAGGTAGGTGAGGATGGTGTTCATCCATTGCATGGATTTTTCATAGGAGCCATCAAAGGAGTCAGGGGTCTGGAGGCAGAGTTTGATGGGTTTTTTAGAAGACATTGGGCTAGGTGGGTGACTGAACAGTGGGGGAGGGGGAGGTCAGAGGTTTGTAAGATCGAATTGGGAACAAGGTTGGTTCCAAGGATTCCTGATAATGGGAGGAGGGTTAATGGTTAGGTCCAAGAGGTTGGCAGGGTCTTCTTTAGTGGTAATGGGAACATCTTTGTGGAAGAGGTTGGTGGATGCAAAGTGATGGCTTTCAGTGTCAGAAGATGATTCTTCTGGTTCAGAGTTCCATGGGTGAAGTCCCCAATAGGAGGAGGATGATAATGGTAAGTAAAAAATGGTTGCAGTCTTTTAACAATGGTAGCTGCAAAAACAAGCTAGGTTTTTTGTTACATGTAGTCCTGAGTAGGGCATACATGTGACCTCTGTGGCATAGATGAAGATATGATGAGGGCTTCTCATATACAATAAAGGTCCCTAGGTATTGGGTCAAGGGTCTTCCAACAAGGGTTGACAAGAGGGCAAGGGCTTGTAGGGGCTTTCTAAGCATCAAGGGGTAAGGGGGTCCATAGGGGCTTTCTATGATGACAATGGCAAGGGGTCTGCAGGGGTTTCCTTGAACAGTAGACTCCCTGTTCAAAGTACAGGTGGAGACTTGCAAGGACAAGGAGGAAGAAAGGAATCTGTATTAGCAAGTGCACAGTACAGAGGTAAGACCTAGCTTAAGGTAGTTACAGGAAGACAATGGTCTTATATACCTAAGCTAGCATGGTTCAGGGCAGGGCAAGAAGTGAACATAGTAAATAAGAATGACAAAGAGGAATGTGATGGAATTACATGGAACAATGAGGAAAGTGGACATGATTACGAAGCAAGTGACGTGGCAATCCAATGGGTCAGATGAAGAAGTAATAGCGATGAGTAATCATGTGAAAAGAAAGGTAAGTCCATGGAAGAAGAAACAAATAGGGGTACATCATACATAACACTGGCAGTTCTGCCAAGTTCTGCCAGTCCAATTTCTGGAGGTTTTGCCATCTGCCTTGTAGTGCCAGTTCTACTTGGCAAATCAGCAGACTTCTGCCAACAACAGTACTACCTGTACTGGTCACAGGCATGAGATACTCTCCCACAGCTGCATTATCAGGGATTGTGGCTGTGCTGAAATGGTGGCAATAGATAGCAGGATGAATGAACATACAGTAGCATCAAGTCATCCCATAGAGTAAGAGCCTGAAAACCTTGTGGGGGTCAGCAACATGAGGGGTTTGTAGGTGCCAGCTTTGGCCAGTCAGGAGTCTGCATTTTCATTCCCACAGTCACTGGAATGTCCTTCCCTATGATTTTCATCCTGTACTATATCTATACTTAGTCTGAAATATAAATACATGGACTTCATGGTGTGTCAAATGGTGATCACCCACATGAAAGCTTGATATATGAAAGAAACAAGACAATACACAAAAGGGGCATCAATCCAAGACCTCGAATTGACTCCATTTTCCAATATTGTTCACATCCCCCTCTTCATCCAACACCCACTTCTTGCCCATGCATATGCCCATGCCCTCACCAACATTGAGATCCATGTCCATACCCTCAAATGCAAATAATTCTTCTGACATGCCAACCCCTATCAGATTCTCATTGGTGATGAGATCCTTGAGAATGGCCTAATACCATCCATCCGAGAGACCCATGTCTGCCAATGGATTAATCCATCCATCATTGTCATAACTCTGCATTGGTGTCGAGGAAAATGAAAATGACAATAATACAGCAGCTCCCACCATGAGTACTTCATTAAAGCCCCTATTCAACAATGGTGGGACTGGTCCCAGAATCTTTGACATTTGTTGAATTGCTTTGAGATGCATCAAGTGTTTCTAAAATCATGGCATATCAGACATTGATCTGCACCCACAATATGAATTAAGCATACCTTGAGCATGTCCAGCAGGCCCTCTTTTGTAATGGCTTTGGAAGAATGTTATTTATTCCAGATGAATAATATGTTATGATCTTGCTTGGTTTCAAATTGCCTGTCATTGAAATGGTGGGCATCATGTGATAAAACTGTCTTATCAACAAGATGGCAGATATCCCATTCATCTTTGGCATCACAATGTCCTACAGTATAAGGGACATCTGCATCTGCCACAAACAAGCAAGTGGGGCAAAACACACCATCAATACCAAGTCATATTTTTCCAGATTCATTTTAGTCACTACTGTGACCCTATCCACAGCCACATTAATCACACACCCAAACGCCTGCAAAAGCTTGCTGCTTAACTGTTGACGAGTAACACACACAGTGGCATGGCCTGTCTGGGGACAAACATTGATTGATGCATGTGCAGTTTCTTATGGCTCCCATCCAAGGGTGAAGGTGTTGAAGAAGATGGTGAGGGTGATCCACTCGATGGGTTTGTTGGCATCAGCTGAATGAAATGTCTCAATGCACTGAGAGCAGCCAGTCCTTTTGATCCAGCATGACTATGATATCATCTTCATTGAGTGGGATGGATGCAGCTGCCAACTCAGGTCAAGATGTTCTCTTGAGGATATTACAGACACATCTCTAGATGCATAATCCTGGGATGTTAGTGGGTGACCAGCCATCTATACTCCCACCTAATATGTGGAAGCCACCTGCACAGAATCCCCATGAGGGATTGCAGGTGTTTACACTTGGACATTTGTTGTCTCAAAGTAACGTTGAGGATACAAACAGGAATTGGATGTTTCCTGGTGGGGGCAGTGCAGGTGGGTCTAGTTCTGCATTGATGGCCACCAGGAATGAGGGATATGAGGAGAAGAGCCCTAGGCCAGAGGAAATCTGTTCATCTATATGAGGCTTGCATACACAATCATGCCCAGATCAGGGTGCTCACCCAACCCCAAAACTTGCTGCACTTCTTGCGCAAGTAAGAACTGTAGGCATGGATTCAGACTTTGTGAATGCAAAGCCTAACTGGCACTATGGCTCACTTGACTCTGGCTCTGCATGAGTCCTAGCCCTTGTAATAACAGAGACCGGAATAATGCTGGAAGTTGTGAGGTGGGCGAGGCTATGGACAAGGGCTGCAAAAATGGGCTTGGTTAAGGCTGTGAATTTGTGGGAAGCAATACTGCTGTGGACATAGAGTTTTCCATTCCTATTCCGAAAATTGACAGGCTGGGTGTGTGCTGGGTGTCATACTATGGGTAATGCTCTGGGGTGTTTTCACATAGGCACTGATGAAGGACTAGAGATGGTAAATGGCACCACAGTTGGTGTGGCTATGCTATCCTTGGTTTTTGCTGATGAATGGAAGGGAAAAAAGACCATGATTGGAAATTTGCAATGATGACTGTGCATTAGCAAAGCCTGAGAGTGCAGCATGACAAGCAACATTACTTGATTGTATGTGCCTTCTATGCCAACAACACACTAATGTGGTGTCCAGTCATGTACACCCTCACCCACCAATTGCACCATGTCCATTGATGTACAAAGGTTGGCTGATGCCAGCAGGAGAAGAAAGGGGGGAAAGAAAAAAAAACTAATGGTAATCAACTCACCCCTAAAAATATTGAATCAAACTCTGCATCATTAATGTGTCTTGCTGCACCATGTTCTTTTTGGAAATTGACCAACTCTCCAAGAATGTTGCAATAACTCCATTCAAGGCAGCACAGCCACACTTCTGAGGTGCCTACCTGGGCTTGGAGCATTTTGTGGTCAGAGCATTTTGTGGTGTGCCTGCAGTGACATGATCTGCTGCTGTATGGTGGAAATGGAGTTTTGTAGACTAGTTAACATTGTTTGGAACATGGATGATTGGGTGTGAAGGGTGGCAGTCTGGAACTGGAGGATATTTGTCTGAGATTGGAGTGCATTTGTATGCACCCTTGGCAGCACTTATTTTAAACTCCAATCTATGTATTTGCAGACCTACTAACACCTATAGCAAAAACTGGTCTCTCAGACATCCCCTCTCACCCTCCTTGCCTCTATGATACAAATATGGCCCAAAGGGCTCTTGAGTGTCCTGAGAGCCATTCTGTAGGGGCTCATGTGGACCTCAGGTGTTCCACACATGAGGCTCTCATGGGACACTTATTTTGCATCATGCAACTCAAGACCTACTCCCAAATCCTTGCAGGAGCCATGCTGTGCCTCTCTGTTTGCATTGTTGATGTCTCTAAATGTTTTTTTCTTTTGTGTGACTTCCTTTTTCTGCTGACCATACTACTATTTTCGTGACCATGCATCTCACTGAATCTCTACCTCTGCTATGTTCATAGCAAACATTCCATTCCTAGCCATTGATCCTCATGCCAATCTAGAGGCTTGGTCCCTCCCATTGGTTGTTCTTTGTATGCTGATCTTGCCAATCCCATTGTTTTGATTTGTTTTTTTTTGTAGCAGCTTCCTTTTTCTGTCAATCACACTACTATTTTCATGACCATGCATTTCACTAAATCTTTACCTCTCCGCTATGTTTGTAGCAAACATTTCATTCCCAGCCATCAATCCTCATGCCAATCTATAGGCTTGGTCCCTTCTGTTGGTTGTTCTTTGTACACTGATCCTGCCAATTCCAGTAATCTCATGATCCATCCTGCTCTATTTGTCCTCAGTTATGTTTTGCTGTTCATAAATACTCTATGTTTCTTTTGGGGTTGGCATTGTTTGCAATTTCTCCAACATTCATTATGGTTTACTTGTTCCCCTCATTCCAATGTGGTAGATATGCAATACTTCAATCAATTCATTTGAGGCAAGATATTTACAAGTTAAGATGAATACCATATATGAAGGACATCTATGATATGCAATCAAATGAACTTCAAGCCAAGACAAGAAGAGGTTCAAGAAATAACCCAATCTATTACCTTTACATCTTACTTTCACTAGGCAGCTGCTGAGGTTCATTGAGGGACAGGCTGCGATGCTGATGAGAAGGGCCAGGAAGCAATGTATTAAAGTGGATCAGGTCCAGATATGATCTATTGCCATAGCAAGGATCATGGAAGCCCCTGTATATCCCTCATGGATCCATAAAGACAGGATCTGCATACATTCCACCAGGGACCAGATAAGGAAAGTACAGCCATTGGGCACAATATGGATAACCACCTTTGATTTGCTGGTGAGGTTGATCCACCCACTCACCCTACTCCCCTACAACATACTTGTGGTAAAGGACAAGAGGTTTTGGGGGCACAATGGGCAGACTAGAAGGCATGATGGGTATAGGAGGGGGTGAAGAAGTCAAGATGGGCACAGGGGGAGCAGAATCCAAAGGTTAGGGGGACATGATGGGCAGACCAGAAGGCACAATGGGCATAGGAGGGGGTGCAAAAGTCACAATGGGCACAGAAGGAGCAGAATCCAAAGGTAGTGAACCTGGTGTGGGAGAGGCAAATGGTTCAGGGGGCACAGTTAGCATGGGCAAAGAAGATGATGCAGAAAATGTGGGAGATGGGGATGGTGTGGGAGGTGCATCCACCACTATAGAGCCTGAAGTGTCACCCATGGGGGACTTGGCCAGTGACTTCAAATGCATGTTTCTCTTGGGAGATAGTGAAGAAAGAACCATGGCATCCAAAGCTCCTTGCAGATTGTGGGATGTGGGGATGACAGGCCTTGAATATCCTTGGGGTGTATAGAACACGTCATGCTGCTCACTGGATCCTATGATTATTAAATTAATACTTGCTCATGCTTGACGTTGCTCAAAATTTTACCTTTAACAGTGGTATCACTGAGAGTGTCTGATCCATCACTCTCAGGCAAGTCCACATTAGTTTGAAACATCTGCATTGAAATGGTGTGTGCTTTCCTCTTGACATCACGGGTAGCCAGTTTTTTTCCAAGACAGCCAAAGTCCAACTCAGCTCCCTTTTGCTTGTGAGAACCAGGGTCTGGACAATCATTTTGGGTGGCAGTGACTCTACCAGCACCCAAATGGTCAACAGCTTTATCATCGGAAGAAAAATCCAGGGTCACTTGTTCGAGAGCCTTCCTTTGGATCTTGGGCTGCACTTTCCACTTTCCATCTTTAGCTATGGGCCATTTGATAGCCTTACTAGGCATATGAGGGTGAGAATTTGAGTCGTCCCTACTACTAATGATAATTGGGTCATTATCTATAGTGAGTGGGGTGCGAGCAGGCTTATGCTTGATGCATAACCTAACATCGATGCATGGGAGGCATGCGGGACCCTCGAAATTGATACTAATGTCAGTATAGATTCATTGGGCATTTGCCAACTTGTGTGTTAAGTTCAGTTTGAACTCCTATGTGAACTCCGGAACTCCGGAGTTATAGCGATGGAAGGGACATTGGCTTCACCTTATGTGGTGTGCCCTTGTTAAGTCTCATGTCCCAAGATTTAGGATGAAGGGTTGAAGATCAGAGAGGAGAGCCTAAGCTCAAGTTTGGAGTTGAAATGAGAAGAGGAGTTGAGACTAAGTTAATATTTGAACTGAGGTTACATGGTGGAGTACAGAGGTTTATATACAGAGTCAGAATGAAGTGACTAACAGAGGATTAGAAGAAATTAGTAAGTAATAAGTAAGACGGGGGTCGGAGGAAGAATACCCCAGAGCTGTGCTTCTCACGGAGCACAAGTATGGGTGATGTCTAAATAGGTGATGTCTAAGTATGAGTTTAACCAGGTGAGTAATAGAATGTGAGGGAACATAAAAGAATATAGATAACACAAGTCCGGTAGCTCCAGGTCATGTTCTGATAGAGAATGCATCAGAGTTTGTAAGAAGAAAGTCTAGAGCATTGGAGTTGAACTTAGCAGATATGACAGTATCCCCCCCTTAGGCCTGAACTCCTGAAGGCCTAAGCATGTAAACAATGCAGAGTGGAAAATCAGAGTCCGAAAAGTCATTTATTGTCTTGCTGCATATAAAGTCTGTTGAGGTCAGTTTCCGCTTCTTAATTCCTAACCACTACCATGTCTGCCCTTCTTGGTAATATCACAGGCTGGTCTGAAGAACAGCTCGCTGAGGATGAGAATGATGAAGATGGTGTCAGCACCATTAAATTCAATGAGCAACAGAGGCGAGTGAAGGTGTGGAAGGAGGAGGCAGAGCGAAAGGCATGTGAGGAGGCAGAGAGAAAGGCATGTGAGGAAACAGAATGGTGCAAGGCTGAGAAGCAGCAGAGGGCAGAGGCGGAGTGTTGCAAGGACAAGGAGGCAGCCAAGAAGTGGGTGAGTAACACCTGCCATGCAAAGTGACAGAGCTGACAGAGATAGGTGGAGGAGGTGTGGGCACAGCAGCTGGCACCTGGGCCGTCAAAAGGCAAAAAGAGGGTGTCTGCAGAACTGCCAGACTGCCACTAGTGCATCAAGCGGGGGCTCAAATGTGTGCTGGCCCCAGGGAAGGCCACCTCATGCATGGAGTGTCATGAGGCAAAGGCAAAGTGCGTAAGGCCCAGGGAGGAGAAGCCGGAGTGGAAGAGGAAGAGGGCACAAGTGGAGGAGGGCAAAGCTAGGCCTAGCAGTTCCAAGAGGATGAAGGAGAATGGGTCCATAGAGTGCTGGGGACTCACAGAAGTTGCCCAGGTGCTGCTGGGGATCCAAGAGGTGCTAGTTATGCAGAATAGGATTCTGTGTAGCCAGACCACCATACTGGAGTGGATGTGGGAGCTCCAGATGGCATGGTACTATGGAGAAGACCAAGACTCAGAGGAATCAGGAGTGGACGAGTTGGAGGTAGAGGAGGTGAGAAGGGACTTGGGGGGGTTTGAGCATAAAGGAAAAGGAAACGAGAGAGAAGGAAAAGGAAAAGGAAAAAGGGAAAGAAAAGGAAGCAGAGGGAGATGGAGAAGAGGACATGGAGGGGTCAAAAGAGGAGAGAGCAGAGAAGGGTGCGGACTTAATGGAAGAGTAGGTAGTTTGTCATTCCTCACTCCTCCGTCATTGTTACGGTTTTTCCTTCCTATTCTCATATGCTTCACTTTGGGAACACTCCTAGCTTCGTTCTTTCTTTGCTTTTGGCTTTTTGTTAAATGACTCATCTTGATTATGTCCTTTATCCGATTCAACTCGGATATTCTTCTGACTTTCACTTATCACAGTACCTTAGATCTCTTCCGATCCAACTCAGATAGCCTCCATCACATCTTGCTGCAGTTTGATGTATGGACAGCCTTCCCCTTTTCCTCATTGCTTTTCAGTTTAGCTTATCATGACTCTTCCCTCCTCTTTCCCTTTCTGGAAGAGTCCCTTCTCTTAAATACTTGTTCCAGTCATGTAAACTCTTTAGTCTTGATCTGCACAATACTAGCATACAATCAAGTTCCATCCTTGAGACTCTAAGTCTAAATCCTTGTCTTCGTCTCGCTCAAGAAAACCCCTTGACTGATCCTTGTCTTCATCTCACTCAAGGAAACCCCTTGACTGATCATTGTCCTCCTTCGTTCCTACTACCTTGGAAGTTGGTCTCTTCATGAGTATCACACCGAGTTAGCAAGCCTTAGGAGTAGCAGCCTATTGTGTATGCTATGTGTAACAGTCATAGGTAGTTCATAATTGTAATTTGGAGTGTAATCAATTGGAGTGAGGACCAGGCTTGTCCAGATAATGGAGATGGAAGTCATGGATGAGCTCAGACGCATGTCCAAGTTCAGTAGCGAGTAACCACAACATCTCTTTGTCAGTGCCTTTGTAGCTGAACCATCAGACGAGGTATAGGAGTTTGCAATTGTGTCATCAACAATCTATTTTTGAGTTGAGGATCTTGGAGATCTTGTACTCAGGTTCACTGTCGATTTCAACCAGAGGTGGCGGAGATTGTGTATGATTTGGTATCGTGTTTGGGATAGCTGGTTCTAGCTGTGATACATGGAAGACTGGGTGTACGGCCTTCATGGAGTCAGGGAGACAGAGCATGAAGGAGTGCATGCCTGGCTGAGTGATGATTGTATAAGGCCCAAGATTCTTCTCAGAGAGCTTCTTCAAGGGTCTTGTTGAGCAGAAATACTTGGCTTTGACAAACACTTGATCTCTAATCTTGGTGTCCGGAGCCGGAGTTCATTTGGCATCCACAGGTCCTTGGTATCGCTTTTGTGCAGCAGCCATTTCTTCACGGAGGAATTCATGGAGAGAGTCTAGGTCAATGGAGTACTCGCGAGCTTGTGCAGAGGTAAGGTCTCTTTTGGAATGAACGGAGATGTTGGGGTGATAGCCCTTGTTGGTGTAGAACAGGGATACACTAGTGGTAGCATTCAGAGCATTATTGTATGCAAACTCTGCAAGGGGCAGGAGTTCGGACCAGTTGTCTTGTTGGTAATTACAATAGATATGCAAATACTGCTCCAAAGTCTGGTTCATATGTTCTGTTTGGCCATCTCCTTCTGGATAATAACCAGAGGTGTAGTGGAGGCAGATATCGAGGGCTTTTCCTAGAGACCTAAAGAAATGGGAAATGAACTCGGAGCCTCTATCAGAGGTGATGTGGGAGGGAACTCTGTGCTTGGAAAACACGTGGAGTAGAAACAACTTGGCTAATTCCAGAGATGTGATCGTGTTGTGTGTGGGGATGAAAATGCATTGCTTTGAGAGACGATCAACTACCACTAGGATAGCAGTGTAACCAGAGGAAGATGGGAGTTGTTCAATGAAGTCCATGGAGATGGAGTTCCATGGCTTCTCAGGAATGGGGAGTTGTTTTAGGAGTCCATATGGCTTGTGTCTAGGAATCTTTGCATGGGCACAGGAGGTGCAAGAGGAGATGTACTCTTTAATAAATGTTTGAACTCCTGGCCAAGTGAATTCACAGCAAACTAGTTCCAAGGTCCTATTTTGTCTGAAGTGTCCAGAGAGCAGATGGTTGTGCTTGTACCAGAGTATGCAGAGGCGGAGATCGTTGGAGTCAGGGACATAGATGCGATTGTCTAGACAAAGAAAGCCTTCATTGTTGACTGACCAACAAGAGTTGGGAGGTTCAGAGGTGGACATATGTAGGGAAGCCAAAGGATCAGAGGGGAGTGCGGAGAGAATGTCATTGTGGAGTTTCTCGGTATCGAAGAGGGTGCTGGAACAGAGCACCAGAGCTGCTAAGTAAGTAGCTCAGAGGGATGCAGCGAGCTGCTTGTGAGTGAAAACAGGGCGGAAATTATGGGGGTTGACGCGAGCATAGTCCTTATCCCCCTCTTTGGGATAGACATCCTAGCATCTAGTGAGGGCATTGGGCTTAGTGCTGAGGTGTCCAGGGTGGAAATGAACGACCATGTTGAATTGGAAAAGGAACTCCGACCAGCGGGCTTGCCGGTGAGTCAGGAGTTTAGTAGTCACAAAGTATTCGAGGTTCTTATGGTCAGTGACAACATCTATCGGAGTTGCAAAGCCTTCAAGATAATGTCGCCAAGTCCTAAAGGACTTGTGGATAGCAAGCAGCTCCTTGTCATGGGTGTCGTAATTGAGTTCTGGGGCAGACAAAGTCCTAGAGTAGAAGGTGACAGGCCTGATCTCTTCATCAGGGCAGTGGATGGAGAGAATGCCAGTGATGGCATAGTCAGATGCATCAGTCTCCACAATGAGCGGAGCATCCAGAATCCCATGGGTAAGGATTGGAGCTGTAGTGAAAGTGTCCTTGAGCTTCTGGAAGGCAGAGTGACAGGAGTTGTTGAAGGACCAAGTAATGCCTTTGTGAGTGAGGCGAGTTAAAGGAATGACAATGTCTGAGTAATTATCTATGAAACGTCTGTAGAAATTGGCAAAACCTAAGAAGGACTGGACGTCCTTAACTTTGTGAGGCTTGGGCCAGTCTTGAATGGACTGCACCTTCTCCAGAGACATGGTAAGTCCGGAGGGTGAGAGTTGATAACCAAGATACTCAGTAGAGTTAGTGTGGAATTCACACTTCTCAGGTTTGGCGTAAAGTCTGTGCTTGCGCAGCTGTCAGAGGACCTCTCAGACATGTTCCTTGTGGGAAGCCATATCATCAGAGTAGATAAGAATGTCGTCCAGGTAGACGATAATGCAAACATCAAGGAGATCAGCAAAGACAGTGTTGACAAAATGCTGGAATGCAGCTGGGGCATTTGTAAGACTGAAAGGCATGACTAGCCACTCATAGGAATCATAACATGTGCAGAATGATGTTTTCCATTCATCGCCTTCAGCAATGTGAACCAAATGGTAGGCATGCCAGAGGTCGATCTTGGAGTAGATTTTAGCATGGCTCAGAGTGTCTAGAAGATCAGAAATGTGAGAGAGTGGGTAACAGTCCTTTTTCATGACCTTATTGAGTCCTCGAAAATTGACACAAAGATGGAGAGAACCATCCTTCTTGCAGATGAAGAGGACTGGAGCGGCATGAGTAGAGGAAGAGGGATGAATAAAGCCAATTGCAAGATGCTCATCAAGGAAGGCTCAGAGGGACTCAAGTTTGGAGGGGGAGAGGGAGTAAGTGGTTCCCAGAGGAGGAGAAGCACCTTCTTCCAGATCGATCTTGAGATCATGCTCACAATGAGGAGCAAGCGTGTCAGCCTTGCTCTTGCTAAAAACATCAGTGAAGTCATGGCACTCTGGAGGAACTCTGGAGGAACTCTGGAGAAATCTATTTTTTCAGGGGTTGTGGAAGAGGAATGGAGATTGCTCTCCTGGGAATGGAGTTGCAAGCAGAACTGCACAGAGCCTTCCAGGCGACAAGCCAGCATGAAAGCTGGTGCACTGATTAGGGCAATGTGAGGAGCTTTGGGATCAGAGAAACACGGTGGATCAGATGGAGGGTCAGCCAATGGAGAAGTTTGTGGAGGCTGCGGAGGTGAGCTTGGAGGTGCTGGTATGGACTACTCAGGTGAATGGAAAGAGATGCTGCTCGCAACCCAGTCAATCAATGAATTGTAGTGGGTGGGCCAGTTGTGTCCTAGAACAAGGGAACAGGAGCCATCCAACAGAGTGACATAAAATGTTGATAGAGTGATATCACCAGTTTCAAAATGGATAGGGAAAGTGGTTGCTCAAGTGATTGTGCAATTGGAGGTTCCATTGAAGAGGTGGAGTTGGAGCGAAGGTACAGGGTAAGTGGGAAGTTTATGTTTATTAATAAAAGCTGTATCTATAAAACAGTCAGAGGAACCAGAATCTATGAGAGCAGAGAGAGGCAGAATTGGATATGACACAAGAGAAACTGTAGGCATAAGTGATTTGGGATCAGAAAGAGCAGATGTATTGAGACAAATCTCCTTGGGTGCATGGTTGGTGTCAATGCAACCATCCTGCCATGTGGAATTATGGAGGTTGTGAAGAAGGTTATGACACTCAGTAATCAAACAGAGTCACTTTGTATTAGGGATCTACCTGAAGAAGGTTATGACACTATAGGTAGATTAGTATAAGCTAAGTAACCAGAAGGATGTTCTCACCTCAGTAACCAAACAGAGTCACTGAGGTGGAACATGCAAAGAAGCAAGTTCAAAAGTAGTACAACGTGATTACATAAGCACGGCAGTGCCATGCAGTTGCACATATTCCAACACTCCTTCTCAAGCAGCACGGAGTCCCAAGGCCGCAGCGAAGTGTTTTGCTTTGACACTGGGCAGTGCTTTGGTGAGAGTGTTGGCTATCATATTGTCTGTAGGGCAGTATAGTAATTGAATAGACCCGTGGTTGACAGCAAAACGAATAAAATGGTACCGTATATCGATATGTTTCGTGCGTGTGTGATAGGCTCCGTTCTTGGCTAAGGCAATTGCAGATTGATTGTCACAGTGGAGCGTGATCGGGTGTTCTAGCGGTCGAAAGATTTCCTGTAGTAGGCAATGAAGCCAAATGGCTTCTTTAGCAGTGTGCATTGTTGCAATGTACTCAGCTTCCATGGTCAAAGGCGTTACCAGTTCTTGTTTCTTTGATGACCAAGATACTGCTCCACCATCCAACAGAAAGGCATGGCCAGAAATGGCATGCCTATGCTCCTGCGATGCACCATCTGCATCTGTAAATCCTTCAAGCCCAACCTTTCCACCACCATAGGTAAGTGTGAGCTTCTTTGTGCCAAGGATGTAGTGAAAGATCTGTTTGACTGCTTCTCAATGAGCAGGACCTGGATCTGTAGTGAACTGTGCTACCGTTGCGATAGCAAAAGCAATGTCGGGGCGTGTGGCAATGGCTAGGTGCATGAGGGATCCAACGGCCTCGCAATAAGGCACATTTTTCATTAGCGCACGTTCTGCGATAGATTTGGCAGCTTGCTTTGTTGACAGCTGGGCATTTGGATCCATAGGTATTGAGACTGGTTTCGAGTCGGCGAAGTTGTATCTCGTCAGAATACCATCAATATAGGCTTCTTGCGAGAGCGATAGAGTGTGCGATGTGCGATCGTGAGTGACTTTCATGCCAAGGAGCGAGGAGATTGGTCCAAGATCCGTGAGTTTGAATCGTTGGGCAACATTGGCTTTGAAGTGTTGGACTAGCTTCTTATCACTCCCAGTCACTGTGCAGTCATCCACGTGTGAAGTGAGAATTAGTATTTCAATGCCGACGTGTCTGTAAAAGATGCCCCAGTCAGACTCAGTGCAACGGAATCCCAGACTCTCCAGTAGTTGGCAAAGCTCTTTGTACCATTTCAGAGCTCCTTGCTTTGACCCATAGAGTGCGACGTGGAGTCAAGCAACTGCTTGTTTGAGTTTTTGGTCGACTTTGAGGCCAGGAGGTAGTCACATGTAAATTACAGTACCTCGTCGTCATCAAGTTTTCCATTGAGGAAGGCACTCTGGAAGTCGAAAACATCTATGTCCCAGTTGTTACGGGCTGCGATGGCAAGGATGGTGCGTAGGGAGGCAAGGCAGGCGACGGGCACGTAGGTGTCGTAGTAGTCGACTCCGTAGACTTGGGAATAGCCCTTGGCGATGAGCCGGGCTTTGTACCGTTCAACTTCACCATTAGCGTTGCGTTTAATATGGAATACCCATTTGCAGCTGATGATGTTGGCCTTGGGCGGGCATTCGACGATTGTCCAGGTGCGCGCATCTTCTAATGCTGCTAATTCCTTCTGCATAGCCTCTTCCCACTTTGGCCAATCTGGTCTTGCACATGCTTCCTCGACTGTCGCAGGGTCCATGCCCTCTATCTCTGCTGTCGCTGCTACCATCGCAAATACCTCCTCATTGTCTTCATCAAGTCCCCCATCATCCCTCAACAGGCCTAACTTGGCAGCCAGGTTCGTTGATTCTTGTGAGGTGGGTTGCATGCCTTGAGATAAGGACTGGTTTCCTCGTCCATCCGCTGACCCTTCACCTTCGCACAGGCATTTGGCATATGATGTCTCGATTTGGACATGACCAGAACGACATGGTGGAGCGGGAGGTTCGAAATCAGGTCCAAGATGGTCCATTTGCGGGTTCTAAGGTGCGTCGCTTGCGTCCGTTTGTTGATCTTTGTGCTGATTGTTCGTAGGTGCTGGAGCCTGTAACTCCCCCTCGATCCGTGCGGTGGGCGATGGCACTTGCTGCTCCCCCTGCTTGTCAGCAGTCCCAGCCACTTCTTCAATGATGACGGCGATGTCTGTATCGCCAAAGCGCACGTTGCGCTCGATGCTCACACATCGGGTATCCGCCCAGTACACATGATGGCTGTTGCTATTGGCATCAAATCCTACCCAGTGCCCCTCATTTGCATGCACATCCAGTTTGGAGCCAGTAGGGTCATGTACCTTGACTTTGCAGCCCCAAGGAGGTATGTGCGCGAGATTTGGCTTGTGCTTGTGCAAGAGCTCATAGGGCGTCTTGCCACCTAGGGCGTGGGTCATTGTTTGGTTCTTCAGCCAGACGATATGCAGGATGGCCTCGCCCCACAATGTTTTGGGCAGGCTGCTGTTGTGTAGGATAGCGTGGACACGTTCAACTAGCATGCGGTTCAAGTGCTCTGCCACACTGTTGTGTTCGGGGGTGTCATGTACGGTGAGTTTGCGTTCCATTCCTTTGGAGCGTAAGTGGTGGCTGAACTCATCACTCAGGAACTCTCCTCCTCTATCTGAGCGTAGGTGTTTGATTTTCGCGCTGAATTGGGTGTTTGCCCATGCCTCGAAGTCCCTATAAGCGGCGAAGGTTTTATTCTTCGTTTTTAGGAGGCGCAGGGTCATATAGTGTGTGTGATCGTCGGTGAATGATATAAAGTACTCGCGATGCGCTGGCGTTCGGACAGGTGACAGGCCCCACAGGTCCGTGTGTACTTCATCACTGAAGGCATCCTTGCGAGGTGGGTCACGTATTTTCCCAATAGGCAGACGAGTGGCTTTTGTGTATTCGCAGGATTCGCATGGACCCATGGATGTGCGTGCAGGATCTAGGGTTACACCAGCTATGGCACCTTCGTGGATCATTTGGTGAATGGACTCAGGTCCGATATGCCCTAAGCGTACGTGCAGCTCTTGCATTGAATACTGATTATTTGCACGAGCGGTTGCAGCATACAATCCTTGTGGTGATTTGAGTGCGTATAGCCCATGGTTGGCTGGTATATTCGCCACCTGTCGCTTTTTTGAATCGAAGATACGGCATCGTGAATTATGGAAGAGTGCAGCATAGCCTGCATTGTCTAGGCAGCTGATTGATACGAGGGTTACACCCAATTTTGGTGCGTATAATACGTCTTTTAACAGGATGTGTGTCGTGGTCTGACCGTTCGGTATTGTTATCAGCAGGCTTCCTTTTCCAGTTGCCTCGAAGACGTGTTTGTCAGCTGCAGTGATGGGTTTGGATGCGATAGAGGTGAAGTCAATGAATTGACTCTTCAGGGATGACATGTGACGAGTTGCACCGGAGTCAAAAAGAATGGTATGATTTGTGCAGTCGTTTGCCTCATGCGCAACTGAAACGTGGTCAAGGCTAGTGGAGTCTCCATCTTGAAGTTCGTCAATCTGCACCATCCAAATGCCATCTGGTTCTTCTGCATTTGCGGAAGCAGCCGCTGTCTTTTCACTTTGTGCCTTGTCGCCCTCTCGTCCCTTTGTCTTTCCATTCCCATTGCTCCCGTTGCCCTCCCCTTTCCCTTTTTTGTTGGAGTTCTTGGGACATTGTTTTCATCTGTGTCCTGTTTCCCCACAATCATAGCACTTGCCCTTGAAGGCAGGTTTGCCTAATGATGACATGGAGTATGTGCTGTCGTCATTTCCAGCTGAGTGAGTTTTTCGTGTCTGCATCATCCGATGGTCATATTCATCAGCAACTCTAGACATGATGTCATCGGAGTGTAGCTCGACTTTGCTCATTCCAGCAGAGATTGTGAGGGAGGAGACAATGGTGTCGTAAATGGGAGGGAGGGATAATGTGACGATATGGACGAGTTCTTTATCGGAGATATCTTCACCGAGCGCAGCAAGTTCTTCACACATGGTGTGTATCTTGTCAAAGTGCTCGTGAACATTATTTTTCTCATGACAGTGTGTTTTAGAGAGTTTACAGCACAAGTCCAGAGCAACAAGTCCAGAGCGTTGTTGGAATTTCTTGATAAGTAGGTTCCACATTTTGTGGGCAGTGCTGACACGCCGCATGCGCATGCATAGTGAGTCCTCCATTGAGCTGTTGAGGTACAAGTGCATGCTAGCATCACCTTTTCTCCATTTTACGAGTTCTGCTGGGTGTTCGTCTATCGCTTTTTGTTCTTCCGCGTCTGGCACCCATTTTTGGGACTTGCCTTCCCGAGGATCTATAGGTAGCTTTGATGTTCCATCCAGATAACCTAGCAAGTCTTTTGACATGGCTATCATCTCGATTTTCATCTGATACAGAAGCCAGTTGGTCCCACTAGCTTTCAAGATTGGGATTCTAGGCTGGTCGTCTTTCATGTACACGGACATGTTTGCTTGTGTTGTTAACAGAGTTTTTGTGCGGGTTAGCAGGCAATGCCAGGGCTTATAACCTGAAGAAGGTTATGACACTCAGTAACCAAACAGAGTCACTTTGTATTAGGGATCTACCTGAAAAAGGTTATGACACTATAGGTAGATTAGTATAAGCTAAGTAACCAGAAGGATGTTCTTACCTCAGTAACCAAACAGAGTCACTGAGGTGGAACGTGCGAAGAAGCAAGTTCAAAAGTAGTACAATGTGATTACATAAGTGCGGCAGTGCCGTGCAGTTGCACATATTCCAACAGGTTGTGGACTATTTTTTTGCCTCTGAGGTGGAGACTTCTGGTTTGGTTTCCAGAGTTTTGATAGTCACAGTGTGACCCTTGGAAGCATGTGTTGTGCTCTTAGGACAGTCCTTGGCCATGTAACCACCTGCTCTGCAGAACATGCAGAGCTTGTTGTTGAAGTGGCATTTTCATTCAATGGCGATAAGTTTGCCATTGCTGCCTAGTTTTGAAGAAAGGTTGGGCTTTGAAGTTGTGAAGGAGTTAGTGGACTTCCCCTTGGATTCTTTTGAACCCTTGGAGTTGCCACCAGAGTTGGAGGTGGAGGACAAGGATGTGGGTATGGAAGGTCTGTCGGAAAATGACTTGGAGGACAGGTTGGAGAAAGGCTTCGCCTGATGACTGATTTCAGACTTGCACTCCCAGTAGTGCATGTCAATAGCTTGGGCGAGAGCACAGAGCTCAGAGAGGGTGGGTGGCTTGCTGATATGGGAGATCTCATCCTTGATGCGGTTAGGCAACCCATTGTACAGTAGAAGTGGTGTCATAAAGCACCTTCTCCATAACCTCGGACTTGTGAGGTGATCCTATTAAATTTGACGATGTACTTGTTGATGTGCTGGGCATCCTTCATAGACAAGTGGTCAAGCTGGTGTTCCGCATCTCCAACAGGATCATGCAGACCAAAATTCACCCAGAGCTCCTGGACAAACTCCTTGTAGTCATTCATCCAGAGCAGATGGAAAATATAGTCCTCATTGTCCAAGAGGTCGGGCTTGAACCATTTGAGTGTAATGCCCTTCAGGTAGGACTGTGTTACACGTAGCGTACAAAATGGACTTTACTCCTAAAACTTGCCAACTCGAGTGATTCTCACTAAGTGTTACGCATAGCATATATAATGGACTAAGCTCCTAACAAGCTCGAGTGATACTCACGAAGAGACCAACTCAAGAGACTTGGAAAGGAGGACGAGGATTGGTCAAAGAGAGGAGTCTTTGAGTGAGACGAGGACAAGGATTATATCAAGGGGATTCCTTGATATCAAGACTAAGGTTGAGTTGTGCAACGATAGTTGCTCAAGAGGAGTTCTGAATACACTAGTATTGTGCAGTTCAAGACTAGAGTACAAATGAAGTAAACAACGAGTATTTGTATGTTAGACACCTTGCGCACGGACCAATGAATCGAGAAAGGAAATAAAGCTAGGAAAGGAAAAGAACATTGAGGAACGTCAAGGAACACGGGCAGAACTACCCGTTGTGAGAGATATGGGTAGAGGGTTCGACAAAAGGAGAAGAGGAAGCACACGGTAATCGAATAAGTCTGAAAGAGATAGGTCCGGTGATCAAAAGAAAAGCGGAGTAAAGGTAGAAGTGATCGCCTCTCCAGTTAGAACAATGAGCGGAGAAGAAAATCAGGACGAGGTGATGAAAGAGAAGAGAAATCGTAACATTACCCCCCTTGTACAGTTGAACTCCTGGTTCAACAGTTAATCCTGGTTTTCCCCAGTAGCTAATCCCTGGGAAGTACGAGGTTCCGGTCGTTCGCCAGTTAGTTAGACGGGGGAATGCGAGCAGACGGACAGAGATCGAGGATGTGTCCTGGCTGAGCACAAAGCCCGCAGTTACGATGGGGGCAGAATCAGTCACCGTGACCCCAGTTATGACAGAAGTTGCATTGGATAGTAAGGCAGCTATGCACAGGATGGCCCGGGGCGGATGCGTGGCAGTGAGGGCAAGTATAGGCGGGGCAGTTCTCTCGTATGTGACCATGAGCATGACACTGAAAGCACTCAGTGGTCGAGGAAGCGATAGGAAGCTGATAATGATCGGGCAGCGGGAGAACTTGCGTCGGAGAGGATAAGGAACGATTGCCATTCGGGAGAGTGATCCATTGCGGGCGATCATGGGGAATGGGGATAGCTGTGGTGATAGGGTCTTCGTCATCGTCGGTGGGAGCCCAGTCGGACTCTACTGTGGTGGGAGTGTCTGCGGGTGGAGGGGATGAGAGACGAAGGGCAAGAGAGCCACGGGTGGAAGGAGGGACCGGGAGGGGGGCGCGAGTGGGGGAATGTAATATAAAAGCGTCTGTGCAGGAAAGATAACGGTCACATTGATCTTGTGGAAGGGTAAGGAAGATACGACGAAACGTAGGATAAATGTGGTCCAGCGTCAAGGCTTCGATATAGGTACTGAAGTTCGCGTGACGAAGGGTGGATAATGTAGATTGAGAAATTTCAGATAGGGAGAAACGTAGAGGGATATCAGGTTCTGTCGAAGATAAAAGAAGCATCAGAGCACTAGCAGCTCCATGGAAGATACGAATAAGGTCTTGGATGACATGGTCGTCGGCAAAGAGGGGGTTGTTTTCGATGGCGTGCAAGATTGGGGGAGAGTCCAAGACAGCAGAGAATAAGGACAGTTGGACAGGTTCTGGCAGGAAGGTGGGGTAGACTTTTCTGGAGCACAGTCCGGCAGGTGATCCAGATGGGGAGGACAGGGACAAGGAGGATATCGAGGAGGTCAAGAACAACATGGTTTGGAATGGTAGAGTTGAGGATAGTAAGATCGCAAGAGATACTCACATAGAGACCATCAATTGGGATCTTACCATTCTAGAGATGATGGAGGTGTTTATAACTTTGAAGGATTGAAGCGGAGTGTCAGAGATTGGACTCAGGTTCCCAGGTGTTCTCGGATGAGGAGTAGCCTTTCCATGCGGTCAGGTACTTCCGTCAGCTAGCTGGACCCTTGTGTGAGAGAATCGCTTCCACTTTGTACTCTTTTTCGTTATCTATAATGTCAGGTGGCGGAGAAGCGAAGGAGGGACCATAGGTTTCAGTGGAGCGAAAGGGAGAAAGAAGGGAAGCATGGAACACGTTGTGAATCTTCCAGGTGGATGGAAGGCGGAGTTTGTAAGTGAGCGGTGATAGTACCTGAATGATTTCGAATGGGCCGTGGCGTTTGGGCGCGAGTTTCCTGGACAGGTACTTAAGACGGAGATGAGTTGCTTCTAACCACACCTTGTCTCCAACTTTCCACAGTGTAAAACGGTGAGTTGTTCTAAGAGACATGATTCTCCTAGTGGATTCGTGGGCAGCGAGTGCTTCCTTACGAGATTCGTCGAGATTGGAGAGTCAATTTTCGAGGGCTGGAAGGAAGGTTTTGCTGAGAGGGGGGTATGAGCAGGGTTCATAGCCGTAAATTAACGAGAATGGGGAACATTTTGTGGAGCTATGAGGGGTGGAGTTGTGGTGGAATTCGACTGCAGATAAGGATTGTGCCCAGTCATGGGGATTGTTGGCGCAGAAGATGCGGAGGTAGGTTTCAAGTTCCTGGTTGGTTTATTCCGTTTGTCTGTCAGACTGGGGATGATAGGCTGTAGATAAGCGAACATCGTATTTGAGGAGGCGAGTGAGTTCTCTGGCGAAGGCGGAAGCGAACTGGGGTCCTCTGTCGGAGATGAGGGAGTCATGAAGGCCGAAGCGTTTAAACACGTGGTGGAAAAATAACGAGGCAATTCCAGCGGCGTCGATGGTTTTAGAACAGGGGAGGAGAATTACCCCCTTCGTAAGGCCATGGTCTACTATGACCAGAATAGAATCGTGGCCACCGGAGACGGGCAGGTCCGTAATCAGATCACACGACAATTGGCGGAAGGGAAGTGAAGTGGAGGATGGAATCGGAGCGAGTGGGGGAACCATAGGATGAGTGTTAACCTTCTTCTGTTGACAAATAGCGCAGCCGTCAATGAAGTGCTTGACGAAGGATGAAAGCCCAGGCCACCAAAAGTCGCGTTCGACAATGACTTTGGTACGATATACTCCCATATGTCCGGAGAGGGGTGATGAGTGAATAGACTGCAAAAGTGCAGAGTGTGCGGTGGGAGAAACATACATTCGACCCTTATAATACAGGTGGCCGTTGTCATAGTCCCAGTTGGAAAGCAAAGCGCGAGTGAACAGGGGAGAACCCTCGGTGAGAGTAGACAAAGCCTTAACGACAAAAGGATCGGATGGGGTCGAGGACTGGATAAGACGTGCAAGGGAGACATCAAGGGCATTGATGACGATGGGATCTGGAACAATGGAAGTAGCTATGTTGTCGGAGGTGGTATCAACAGTGTCGCAACGGGAGAGTGCATCAGCTGGTCCCATTTTGGTTCCTGAAGTAACGACCCAGTCAACGTCAAAATCCTGTAAAAAGAGAGACCATCGGGCTTGACAACGAGAGAGTTTTCGTGGGTCGCGAATATAGGACAGGTTTTTGTGGTCCGTGATAATGGAGACGGGGTGAGCAGTACCCTGCAGATAGTGCTTCCACTCGTCGAGAGCGAGAATCACAGCAAGGAGTTCTCTGTCGTAAATATCATAGTTCCGTTCAGCGGGGGAGAATGTCTTCGAGAAGTAGGCGACAGGTCATTTGTCGCCATTGGGGTCGTCTTGCATGAGGACAGCGCCGGCGGCAAAGAGAGAGGTGTCGGTCATGACGTGGAAAGGACAAGAGACATCCGGGATGGCGAGGATAGGTGCGGTGCAGAAGATGGCATGAAGAGAATCGAAGGCTTTCTGTTGGAGGGGAGACCAGACCCATGGTTCGCTTTTCCACGTAAGAAAAGTCAGAGGAGCAACGATGTTCGAGTAATTTGGAATGAACTTCTGATAAAAGTTTGTGAAGCCTAAAAAGGAACAAACACCTTTGACTGAAGATGGGGGTTTCCAATCCTTGATGGCGGAGAGTTTCTTTGGGTCCATTCAGACAAGTCCTTGTCCGATGATCATACCGAGATACTCTATAGTGGGAGTGTCAAAGGAGCATTTAGAGATTTTTAGAGATAAACCATGTTTGCGAAGACAAAGAAGAACACGACGAGTTCGTTCGTGGTGAAGTTCAATAGTTCCATGTGTGTGGATGCCAAGATCATCCATGTAGATCTTGAGCCATCGTTCAAGGATCATATCTGCGAATATGTGATTCATGAATGCTTGGAAGGTAGCAGGCACGTTGCAAAACCCAAAGAACATGACAGTTGGTTCAAAGAGACCAAGTGGGGTGATAAAAGCGGCTTTCCATTGGTCTTCTTCTCGGATACGAATGTTGTTGTACCCCCAGCGGATGTCAAACTTAGTGAAGAAGTTCGCGTCTTTCATATTGTCGATAAGTTCAGAGATGAGAGGTAAGGGATAGGCATTCCGGATGGTGTGACTGTTGAGGTAGCAATAATCTTGGCAGGGACGGAGACCTCCATCCTTCTTAGCGATGAAGAAGAATGGAGCGGCTTGAGGGGATTTGGATGGGACGATGCGACCAGTTTTGAGATGTTCTTCAATGAAAGCTTTGCAGGTTTCCTTTTCGGAAGGGTTCAATGGATAGACCTTCGCGATCTTTGGGACAAAAGTGTCTTTTAGATCGGTGGTATGGTCAAAGGGGCGATGAGGTGGGAGTTGGTCATGGGTTGTTTCGGCGAAGACATCGGCGAAGTCAGAGCAGAAGTCAGGAATAGGGATTTCTTTTGGTTTCTCGGTCTGAGCGATTTCGGTGGAGATAGTGATCTTGTCAATGTGTTCGCTTGTCGACTCCTTCGAGGGAGGGCACTCACAAAGAGTCTGCTCAACCCCTTGGGGATATCGAGAAGAGAACAGCATGGAGATATCGTGGTCCGGGTCGGGGTTAAGTCCAGAAGTGAAGTTATCTGATGGTTGAGATGGTAGGTCGAGCGTGAATTGTTCCCAGTCAATGATCGGGTTCCATTTCTGGAGCCAAGGCATTCCAAGGATTACATATGGTTGTTGAAGTCGAAGGATCATGAAGGAGGCGGAGTCGGTGAAACCGTTCATTGAAAACTTGATTGTTGCTTTCCACAAGATAGAACCTTTGGTGTTAGTGGTCCCATCAACGTTGTAAGCAAGAAGTGGTTCGGTTAATCAGGTAAGTTTGAAATCTCCGAGAGGGAGGAGACGAGGGTCGAGGAAATTTCCAGTGGCTCCTGAGTCGATGAGGGCATCAGTGTCGACGGTTTTGGTCTTTCCTTGTAGCACGATGGGGAGACACATGGTTCGTTCATTGCTTGTAGCTACAAGTACATGGTCGAGGTCTAGGGAAGGAGACGTCGAAGCAGCTTCCCTTTTTAAAAATCCTTAGCAGCTTTGATACGTTCGGCAGGGATGGGGAGAGTTTCCTCAGATGGTTCTTCATAGCACATCTTGAGGACAGAAAGGATTTCTTTTTCTCCTTTCCCTCCAGTCTTGAGTGAGTTGATGTATTCGTCAAGCGGGGTGGCGGTGGCTATGGTGGCGGCAGGAGTGGACGTTGTGGTTTCTGTGGTTCGGATGTTCTGGGCGGTTCTCGAAGATGAGGTACTTTGGAATCGTCGTGGAGGGGTCGAGGAGGTGTTTGGGAACTTTCGGCATTTCAAGGCGCTGTGACCCGGGAGGCGGCAGCGGAAGCATAGGTTTTCTCTGAAACACCTAGCTCGTTCGGTGGGCATTAACTTGGCGATGGAGATTGCGTCGACGTCCATGGTGTTGGGGTCTTTGACAGGGCGGGTGGAAAAGTGTGGAGGGGTCCGTCCTCCTCGAAGGGCGAGGATACGGATCTTTTGTGCATGGAAGATCTTTGCCTGGTCGATCCACTTCGAGATGGTGGTTGGAATGGCGGCCATGGAAAGAATCATGGTGGTGATTTGCTGGTCCAGTCCCAGCGAGAATTGGTCAATGAGGGTGATGTCGTCAGTAATTCCAGCTTTGCAAGAGAGATTCTGGAAGTCGGTGATGTATTGTTGGAAACCGTCATCAGTGGTTCCGTCGGGTAGGCAAGATCTCTTTTGGATAAACTTAGATAGCTCCAGGCGGGCAGTGGCTTTAGTATCAAAGGGGTAGAACATGGACTCAAAGTTGTTGGCGAATTCCTTAAAGGTTTTGCCGGTGGTGATGGTGGTGTCAGCCATCTTGTCGTACCACATTTCGGTGAAGGAGGCGCCTCGTCCTTTGGACATCTTGTTCAGGGTGGTCATGATTTTGTCATCGTCATGAGAATATAAGGTGGTGTTCAGAGCAAAGTAGGCTTTCATAGCCTTGATCCATCGAGAGGCGTCAGTCGGTTCGCCTGAAAAGTCGGCGGGGAGGGCCGCTTTGAGTTCAGTGGTATGGGCGGACATGATAGCAGTGGTGGTGGGTTGGTTTATGGGTGGTGGGGTCAATGGAAGACTTGGTGTGACGATTCGATGAGAGATACTAGGGTTCGAGAGTGGTGGCCTGTGATGAGATCTAATGATCTGTCGAGAAGGTTGTTCTTTGGGGGGGTTGACTTTGATGTCGCTTTCACTGTCGTAGGGGTCTTTGTTTCGAGGGAGTCCGAACCTGGAGGATTGACTCGTGATGACGGTGGGGAGGTCCTACACCTAGGAAGGTGGGACCAAAGTAAGTCTTGAACTTTTGTTATGCGTAGCGTATATAATGGACTAAGCTCCTAACAAGCTCGAGTGATACTCACGAAGAGACCAACTCAAGAGACTTGGAAAGGAGGACGAGGATCGGTCAAAGAGAGGAGTCTTTGAGTGAGACGAGGACAAGGATTATATCAAGGGGATTTCTTGATATCAAGACTAAGGTCGAGTTGTGCAATGATAGTTGCTCAAGAGGAGTTCTGAATACGCTAGTATTGCACAGTTCAAGACTAGAGTACAAATGAAGTAAACGATGAGTATTTGTATGTCAGACACCTTGCGCACGGACCAATGAATCGAGAAAGGAAATAAAGCTAGGAAAGGAAAAGAACATTGAGGAACGTCAAGGAACACGGGCAGAACTACCCGTTGTGAGAGATATGGGTAGAGGGTTCGACAAAAGGAGAAGAGGAAGCACACGGTAATCGAATAAGTCTGAAAGAGATAGGTCCGGTGATCAAAAGAAAAGCGGAGTAAAGGTAGAAGTGATCGCCCCTCCAGTTAGAACAATGAGCAGAGAAGAGAATCAGGACGAGGTGATGAAAGAGAAGAGAAATCATAACACTAAGAGACCAACTCAAGAGTCAGAAGGGACATAGAAGGTCAAAGGGTTGGTCAAAGGGGTTTCCCTTGAACAAGACGAGGACTGGAGTTAGACTTTAAAGTCGTGAGGATGGGACTTGAGAGTACAGTAGTATTGCACAGATCAAGACTAAGGAATACATGATGCGAGATACTTATTTATACTAGAAGGATCTCGAGCACGGACCAAGGGAGTCAAGAAAGGAAATGGATACTTCCTAGAAAGGGGATGAAAGGAAAGTATCCGAGAACGTCATCATAAAATGAATGATCAAGGCACCAAGGCTATGGAAAGTGATGATCAGAAGAAGGCACAGGTTGGACTGCGGAAAGTGATGACTGTGGAATGTGAAAGGCAACGAGAAAGGGATATCTGAGTTGGATTGGATAAGACATGTAAAGCTAATGAGTCAATGTATGAATAGCCAGAAGAGAAGGAAGAAAGTGCCTAGCAATGCACCCAAGAAGAAGCATATAAGGATTGGGAAGAAAAACTGTAACAGACTGTGCGAATGTAACTTTGGCACAGTCCGTAGCAAAAGCCTTTGGGTGATCTTGGAAGTTCAATTCACACTGGACCAAGAATACCTGGAGTTTGCAGGGGTCAGTCCTGTCAAACTGGTCCAGTTCTCAGACTTTAGTGTGCTGGCTAGGTTTGGAGGTGAAGGGATGGTGAGAGGAACAAGCGAGACTTTGAATTGTGTTTGTGAGTTGGGCGAGAGTGTCTCAAGGAACATGCTTGTTCTCTGAGTTAGGGTGATTAGAAAACAGATCTTCTTCTGGGATGCCCAGATCATCTGGATTATTTCTGGGATAACCAGGGCCTTCAGGAGGGCCATTGGTGGGACCTTCGTTGGGAGGAGTGTGGAAAAGGTCGTTGGTGGAGTGGTGACTCAGCTGAGGAGTTTCGTCATCATCAGGGAGCACTTCAATATGCATACCCAGAGTTGGAGATCTCAGAGGCAGACATGACATGGAGGCAGAAGCACTTTCCATGACTAGATGAGCAGAGAAACTATGAAAGCGATTGGATGCAATGGCATCCCACAGAGGGATGCTAAGTTTGAGAGTGAGTACGAGTACCCATATTGAGTGAGATGATTGACAAGTGAGAGTTCAAATATACTGTTAAGTTCGGTTCAAACTCCTATATGAACTTCAGAACTCTGGAGTTATGTATAGCAATGGAAGGGACGTTGGCTTCACCTTATGTGGTGCACCCTTGTCAAGTCTCATGTCCCAAGATTTAGGACAGAGGGTTGGAGATCAAAGAGAAGAGCCTAAGCTCAAGTTTGGAGTTGATATGAGAAGAGGAGTTGAGACTAAGTTAATATTTGAACTGAGGTTACATGGTGGAGTACAGAGGTTTATATACAGAGTCAGAATGAAGTGACTAACAGAGGATTAGAAGGGATTGGTAAGTAATAAGTAAGATGGGGGTTGAAGGAAGAATACCCCAGAGCTGTGCTTGTCACAGAGCACAAGTATGTGCGATGTCTAAATAGGTGATGTCTAAGTATGAGTCTAACCAGGTGAGTAATAGAATGTGAGGGAACATGAAAGAATATAGATAAAACAAGTCCAGTAGCTCCGGGTCATATTCTGATAGAGAACACATCGGAGTTTGTAAGGAGAAAGTCTAGAGCATTGGAGTTGAACTTAGTAGATATAACACTTGTGGTCTGAAGGCAGCAAGGTGCCAATTATCACTGGTGACAATGATTGTACAAGCACTCCTATGGAATGATCAGTTTAGACTACCTTTTGAAAATAAATAAACAGCTCACATTGCTCAGCCCTATCTTTGACTCTGGCAATTATTATTTCTTTGCTCTCAAATGCACTACAAAGATCATGTTGTTCTCCCTTCTTGAGAATGGTAATTCCCTTTGATTTGTGAGTGCTGTGTTCACCCAGCATGGGCATGGTCACTAGCCATCTACTGATTATCAAACCTTGGTTTGCTAGGATTGTGATGAGGGCAGCCCAAGGGAAGTTGGTTGACTTAAACATTGATACATCAGCTTTGACAGACTTTATTAATCAGTGAGTATGAACGATAAAATATGAAGTAAAGATTGGCTTACTGAAAAGGGCCTTAATCAACTTCTTGATGTAGGGTATCATATCAGCCTCCAATGTCAAGCCTTCATCAGCCAGATGGTTTGAGGACAAGTGTGTTGCATCTGCCTCGTTTATGTTGGTAGAGGAAGATGGACCTGATATAGCTGCTGTTAAATTTGTGCAACCTGGCTGTTCATGTTCATCATTCACCTAGTCACCAGGATTGCTGAATGCATTATTAACTACTTTCAAAGACACTTGATTACTATGATATGTACAAATGAGTAACACCACAATAAAAAGAAGAAGAATACATACTATACATGTGCCTTCAAGTGTCCAATTATAGTATCATTGTCAGCGCAACAGTGAGTCTCAAAAAATTCCCTTGCCCTGGGGGTGGTGTAAGTGAAACCGAGCAAAGCATCCTGGTTGACAGTGTTGCCACAGATCACGACCACAGCCTCGAAACCATGCTTGGCAGCCCTGTCTCCAACTAATAGAACACTTTAGATGGGAATGTTCAAAATCATGCTGAACTACTCACCAAAGTTGTTATGTAGCTTCTTGGACATTTTGTTGAATGAATTAGACTGCTGGGCAATAGTCTGGGGCGAGCCATCTAACATTTTGATTGCATCATGGATCTCTAAAATTTCCTGCCATGTATCTTGATTCTCTTTCCTAAACTTTGCATAAAGTTGGCCACAAACACTGGGTGTGACTGCAAATGGCATTAGCAATAATGAAATGATATACTACCTGATCATATGCACTTGGGATCTCAATAGGAAGTTCCAGCCTTTGCTGCTCCTGTGCTTTGTTGTTTGTGAGGTATCTCACATATAAATTCCAGTGATTAGTATCATTGATGGAACGTCCATGGCTCTTGTGCCAGCCATCCATAATTTGCTGGGCAGTCAGAGATGTGTTACTAATCAGATTGGTAAGGATTGTTTCGAGTCTTTCATAGCCTTTATTGAGGAGGCCGTTAACTCTGGCAGTGTGTCTCCCAGATGTTGGAGTAGATGGCTTGCTATCTGTGAGTTCCAGGACTTCTCCTTCATCTGATATGTGCTCAAAGGGCAGCTGAGTTGATGGAGGAGGCTCAAGGCTAATGGTGTGCTCATTCACAGATAACGCAATGTAGGTGATAGGCAAGAGTGGCTGAGTGGAGGAAGGAGGCTCAAGGCTGATCTCAGGATGCTCCTTCAAAGAAGATGGTGTTGAAGGAATGACACAGGTGATTGGCAAGGGTGGCTGAGTGTGTTTCCAGCCAATTCTGCATCCCAGGGATCAGTAAGTACATAGGGGTCTTCATTGTCAAGTACATCCACAATGTCGAGATGGGAATATAATTTGGAGGTGAGTTCTTCATTGACTGGATACCAGTAGTTAGTTCATGATGGAGCTTCAAGAGGGGAGGCAACATGGGATACCAAGTTAGTAGGGCTGCCACAGGTGGAGAGGCTATCTGAAGCAGCATGGGATAGGTATTGTTCTTGGGAAGGGGTACACAAATGGGTCCATGGATGATGGATTCTATGAGAGTGTCTTCATTGTCCATTATGGGGGATTGGAAGGCAGACAGGATGGAATTGTGATGGACAGGCATGCCTTGCCAATTGGTAGTAACACGGGTGAAGGTAGGGGCAGGGGTCAGTAGGTAGTAGGTGATGGTTTCACTGGAATCAGATTCAGCAAGGGTAGAAGATTCAGGAGTAAGGTGGACCAGGAGAGGTGTGGGTAAGGTGGTCCTATCTGCTGAGATGGGAATATGGGTGGGCATGTGGAGGGATATGATAGGGTTCAGGGTGGTGATGGCTGGGGCAGGGATGGTGATGTGGGGGCAAACGGGTAAGAGAGGAGGAGAGGGCGGATAGTTATGAAAGTGGTGTTTGGTACAAATGAGGACATCATCAATACACACTTCTTTGAGAGCTCGGAGAATTGTGAGTCGTTGAGTGGTTAGAGAGTGGCAAAGAATCATAGGAATGTGGGGGAGTGAGGCTTCTTCTTGGATAGCCTGTTCCATGACTGGGAGGTGAAGGAATAAAGTAGAATTGTTTAAGAACATGATATGGAGAGTGGCAATGAGCAAGTCAGAATCAATGAGGTGGAACATAATCTTCGAAAGCATGGGGTCTTGAAGGAATGAGATGATAGCCTAGTAGTCACCATCAAAGTACTCTGTGTGATGGTGGGCAGAAGTGCAAGGGAGGATGGGGATGGACATTCCGACAGAGAGTTAGAGTGAGTTTGAGGAGGTGAGTAGAGAACTGGGATTTCTGGGGGAATACCTTTGAATGGGTGGTTTTATAGTTGTTCAGGACATCCTTGGCATTCCCAAGGTTTTGCTCAGGTTCCCAGGAGTTGTTGGAGGTTGGATAGCCTTTCCATTTGACTAGAAACTGCCTTTTTGCTGGTGATCTGCAATGTCATAAAATTGATTTGACTTCATACTGTTCTTCTCCTGTGATCAGATCGGAGGGAGGGGATGGGAAGTTTGGTCTGTGGGTGTTATTTTCTTGGTAAGGAGAAAGGAGAAAAGCATGGAAAGTGTTGTGGATTCACCATGTCTTGAGAAGTCATAGTTTGTAAGTGATGGGGGATAGCATGTCAGTGATTGTGAATGGGCCTACTCATTTCGGAAGGAATTTTGGGTTGGGGGCAGAGCAGTGGAGGTTTCGTGCCTCTAGCCACACCATATCTCCTTTAGTGAACAGGGAGAAATGTCCATGAGTTTGTGCCTTCATTACTTGCCATGCTAGTTCATGTGCAGCCAGGGCTTCATCTCTAGTTGCCATCAATGACTTGATGTGCATATCCACAGTAGGGATGTTTGATTTGGCAATCATGGTTGGCAAGGCACAGGGTTCATAGCCCATCATGAGAAAGAAGTGTGACTGATTTGTGACAGAGTGGGGATGGTGGTTGTAAGCAAATTCAGTGTGGGTAATGTTGTTGGCCCAGGTGAAAGGGTTGTTCCCACAGAAGATCTGTAAGTAAGTTTCAACTTCTTGATTTATGCATTCAGTTTCTCCATCCATCTGAGGATGATATGCAGTAGAGAGGGAGAAATTGTATTTAAGGAGTTTTCCAAGTTCTTTAGCAAAAGAGGATGCGAATTGGGGGCCTTTGTCCAATATAATCTTGTCGTAAAGTCCAAATCGTTTGAATACTTTAGAGAAGAAGAGGGCGGCGATGCCTTCAGCCATAACAGTGTTTTTGGTAGGGCAGAGAATCACCCCCTTAATAAGTCTGTAATCGACCACAACCAGTAGAGTGTCAAAGCCTCACAAGGGAGGAAGGCTGGTGATGAGGTCGCAGGAGATTTGTTGGAAGGAGCAGAACACAGTGGAAAGGATAGGGGTAGGGAGGGGTGTTGTCGGGTGGGTATTTGCTTTGTTCTGTTGACAAACAGCGCATCCCTCCATATATTGCCAAACAAAGGAGGCAAGGCCAGGCCACCAGTACTGGGAGGCAACAAGTTGACACATCTTCAGAACACCCAGGTGGCCAGTAGAGGGGTGATCATAATGTCAGGAAAGAATGTCACAGCAGAGGGAAAGGTCATTAGGGATATAAACACAATCCTGGTAGGTGAGTATGCCTTTCTCATAATGCCAATTGGAGAGTTGAGAGTGGAATCACAAAGGGAGACCCTCAGTTGCATGGACAGAATCTAAAACTATAGGGTCCTGCTGAGACAACATGGCGATCTTGTCGTGGAGAGCAGAGTCAATGATATTAATGAAAAGTGAGTCAGAAAGTAGGATGACATTGTCATTATCGGTATCAGTTGGGGGAATGAAATCAGGGTGATGCAAGAGGGCATCTGGTGCGTTCAATTGAGCACTAGGGACATGAGATATCCAGAGGTTGTAATCCTGGATGTCAAGAAGCCAGCAGGCTTGTTGTTGATTCAGTTTGCATGGTTCTCTAAAGTACATAAGATTTTTATGGTCAGTCCAAACAGAGACAGGGTGGGGGGAGCCATGAAGGTAGTGTTGCCATGTCTGGAGAGTGCAGATGACTGCAAGGAGTTTCCAGTCATAGATGTCATAGTTTCATTCCACAGAAGCAAAAGTCTAAGAGATGTAACCACATGAGTGCCAGTCACCATTGATGTTGGGCTGGAGGAGAATGCCACCTGAAGCATGTTTCAAGGCATCCATGGAGATGGCAAAGGGTTTGGTAATATTTGGAAGGGAGAGTACTGGTCAGGAGAGGAACCAATCTTTCAAGGTGGAGAATGATTGTTCACAAGAGGGTGTCCATGCCCATTGGGTGTTTTTCTTTGTTAAGTCAAGGAGAGGTCAGGTGATGTCAGAATAGTGGGGAATGAAACAATAATAGAAGTTAGCAAAGCCAAGGAAAGAGCAAACATCCTGGACTTTCACAGGAGTGGGCCATTCTTTGATACCATTCAGCTTGATGGGATCCATGGTGATTTGTCCTGGTTGAACAATCATGCCAAGGTATTCCACTTCTTGGACAGCAAATTTACACTTCTCTAATTTGAGATGGAGATCCAGTTTGGCCATTCGTTTCAGTACTTGTTTGGTTCATTCAGTGTGAATGGTGTCATTGGGGGAGAAGATGAAGAGGTTGTCCATATAAATCACTAACCATCCTTCTACGATAAGATCTCTGAAAGAGTCGTTCATGAATTGTTGAAGGGTGGGAGGAGAGTTCATCAGTCCGAAGAACATGACAGTTGGTTTGAAGAGTCCTTTATGAGTAATGAAGGTGGCCTTCCATTGGTCACTGTTTTTTATCCATACGTTGTTGTATCCCCAGCAAATATTGAATTTTGTGAAAACTTTAGCATCTTTCAGCTTGTCAGTGAGATCAGAGATGAGTGGGAGAGGATAGGCATTGCGAATGGTGTGTTCATTGAGGTAATGATAATCCTGACAGGATCATAGCACATCATCTTTCTTTTTCATGAAAAAGAATGGAGAAGCCTGGAGGGAGTTTGAAGGACAAATCTTTCCTAATTGGAGGTTCTCTTTGATGAAGTCATCAGTGGCTTTCCATTCATTAGGGGATAATGAATAGATTTTAGCCACTTTCAGGATGAAGGAACCTTTCAAATTGATGGCATGGTCATAGGACCGAGATGGGAGAACATGGTTGGCAGAGTCTTTCTGAAATACAGAGGTGAAAGTGGAGTATTCTGGGGGGAGTTCTACAAGAGTTGGTTGTTCTTTCATAGTGAGTTCGGTGGCAGTGGTAGTTTGTCACATGAAGCAGTTGAGTCGTTTGGTCATAGGAGAATTGGGGAAAAAGCGGGTGGTGGTTTTCTGGATATGCCCAATGGCATAAGAAAAGTGGGCTCACTTGACAAATTGTTCTGGCTCCTTGTAGTCGATGAAGTCTAGGAGGGTTCTATGGGTGGTTGAGTCATAGTTCTGATGTTTTAGGGGAGGTGGTTGGGTTTTCTCTTTTTTAGGTAGAGCAGAGGTGTGAAAAAAGTAGAGGTTGAAGAATTGGTCAAGTTCCTTATGAATAGAAATGGTTTGTTTATTCCAGTCAATGGCAGGGTTGGTTTGTAAGAACCAAGGGAGTCCAAGGATGAGGTTTTTGTGACTGCATTGCATGACATAGAACTTGACTTTCTGAATAACAGAGTTGATTTGAATAAAAAGGGTGGAGGTGAACTTTATTTCCCCTTTCTTCTTGATGGAATGGTCAGCATTTCATATGGTTACTGGAAAGAAGAGTTGTTCTACAGGGAGTTTGTTTTTCTTTATGAAGTCCCAATCAATGCAGGAGATGTCTGCTCCACAATTGATGAGTGTGGAGGTGTCAACAGTTTTCAAGGTGCTGGTCGGGGTGATAACACAAATGGGAATAGTCAAAGCCTTCATTTGTTTTTCAGCCATAATTACAAAAGCATAACATATCTTAGAGGAGTCAGGCATTAACTCAAGCCCCTTTTTCAAAAATCCTTCTCAAAAGTACAATAGAGATGGGAGACTGTAGCTTCTTCTTCATCATTTTCATCATTATTAAGGTCAGGGAGGTCAGGGAGGTCGTCTTCTTTGTTCTCCACTTTCCTCACTTTCTTTACCTCCAGGGTTCTCTTTGATGATCCTTTGGTGGTCTTCTTCACCAGCCCATGGTTAGGGCAGTCTCTGGCTAAGCCAAACTTTCCACATTTGAAGCATAGTCCCCTTCTGTACCTGTCCTCTCTTTCAGTCAGGGAGAGTCATATAGCGTCAACGTCCATTGCGTTATGGTCACAATTCCTATTGGTCACAAATGGGTTCAGTTAAAGGGTTCTGTTCCTGATAGGTAAGGTTCTAGTTGAAGCGGGTTGGGTTCTGGCCATGGTAGTGTGTCAGGTTACTACAGTGTGGGACTGGTTCCACTGAGCTTGGAATGCTTCTGCTTTTTCATACTAGACTTTGATAGTGGTGGGGATGGTGTTCATCTGGTAGATTCGCTGGGTAAGTTGTGGTTTCAGCCCTTCTGCAAAAAGGGTGTAGAGGACTGCTTCATCAGTCACTTCACTTCATGCTGTGGCCACCTTAAAAGCAGTGATGTATCTGAGAACATTGTTGTTATTACATGTAGTGTACACAAAGAGCTTTAACTCCTAAGGCTTGCTGACTCAGGCAATACTCACAAAGAGACCAATGTCTGAGACAGTAGGAACAGAGAAGGACAAAAAAGATTGGTCAAGGAGTTTCCTTGAGTGAACAAAGACTAAAGGTGAAGGAAATCGGTCAAGGGGTTTCCTTGAGCAAACAAAGACTAAGGATGAAGGACTTAGGTTACAAGGATGAAACTTGAAAGTACACTAGTATTGCGCAGATCAAGACTGAGGTACATACATAGTGAGGATGAGTATTTATACAAGAGATGCCTTGTGCACGGACCACGGAATGAGAAAGGAGAGATGAGTTGAATAGGAAAAGAACAAGGAAGAATGAGGTAGAATTTGGAGAAAGTAGGCCATCGTGAGAAAGACGGACATGCTAAAGTGGAAGTTGGATAAGGACAAAGGAAAACAGGCCAGTGATAATAAGAAAGGTGGAGTATTGGTAACAGTGGTCACCTTGCCAGTTAGAAGAGTATGAGGAAAAGAGAACTAGGACAAAATGATGGAAAAGGAGAGAAATTGTGACATTATCCTCTTTGTACAGTCGAGCTGCTGGCTCAACAGTTAACCCCGGTCTACTCCAATAGCTGATCCTAGGAAAGTGGAGGGGGTTGATGGCTCTCCAGTTAGTTTGATGGGGGTACACTAGCAGACAGACAGAGATTGAGGATGTGCCCTGGTTGAGTGCAAAGCCTGCAGTTATGGTGGGGGCAGTATCAGTTGCGATAACCCCAGTTATGACAGAAGTCGTATTGGATAGAAAGGCAGTGACACAGAGGGTGACCAGGGGGAGAGATATGGCAATAGGGACAGGAGTAGTTGGGGCAGTCTTCTCGAGAGTGACCACAAGCATGACAGTGAAAGCATTGGGTTGAGACAGATGCAAGAGGAAGGCAGAAATGGTCTGGTTGGGGTAAGACTTGTGTTGGAGAAGAGAGGGTCCAATTGCCATCAGGGAGAGTGATCCATTGCAGTCAGTCATGAGGGATGGGGATGGATGTGGTGATGGGGTTTTCATCACTGTTGTCAGGAGCCCAGTCAGACTCTACAGCAGTAGGGGTGTCTGCTGGGGGAGGAGAACCAAGTCAGAAAGCGAGGAAGCCTTGAGTAGGAGGGGAAATAGGGAGAGGAGAACGAGTAGGAGAATGTAAAATGAAAGGGTCTGTAGCAGAAAGGTAATGGTCACATTGGTCTTGTGGAAGAGTAAGGAAAACTTGATGAAAGGTAGGGTAAATGTGGTTGGGCGTTATGGCTTTGATATAACTACTAAAGTTCACATGATATAGTGTGGATAAGGCGAAATGAGAAACTTTGGATAAAGAGAATCGTACAGGGATGTCAGGTTGGGGGGAAAAGTGAAGAAGAAATAAGGTATGAGCAGTCCTGTGGAAGATTTGAATGAGCTCTTGGATGACTTTGTCGTCAGTGAAGAAAGGGTTACTTTTGATAAGAAACATTAAAGGGGGAGAGTCAAGAACTGCAGAATATAAAGTGAACTGAGTGTGTTCAGGTAAAAAGGTGGAGTATACTTTGTGAGAGTGCAATCCAGTAGGTGAACCAGATGGTGGAGACAGTGAGGAGGAAAGATGGATGAAGAGAGAAATGACATTGTGGATTGGATAGTGAAGTTGTGAGGGTAAGTTCACAAGAGATACTCATGGAGAGACCATCAATTGTGATCTTACCAGACTAGAGGTGATGGTGTCGTTTATAACTAGAGAGAATTAAAGCGGAGTGGTGGAGATTAGATTTAGGTTCCCATGTGTTTTCGGAGGATGGGTAACCTTTCCACACAGTCAGGTACTTCCGTCAGTTGGTAGGACCCTTGTGTGAGAGAATTGCCTCCACTTCATATTCTTCTTCATTATCTATGACATCTGGTGGCAGAGAAGGAAAGGACGGTCTGTAAGGTTCTGTGGAGTGAAAGGGGGATAGAAGGGAGGCATAAAAGACATCATGTATTTTCCAGGTGGGTGGAAGGTGGAGCTTGTATGTGAGTGGTGATAGCACCTGACTGATCTCAAAAGGTCCATGGCGTTTGGGCACAAGTTTCCTAGATGGTTAATTGAGGCAGAGATAAGTCGCTTCCAACCACACCTTATCTCCAGCTTTCCAAGGAGTGAATCAGTGGGTTGTTCGAGAGGACATGATCTTCTGAGCAGATTCATGGGCAGCTAGGGCTTTTTTGCAAGCTTCATCAAGGTTAGAGAGTCGGTTTTCGAGAGTGGGGAGAAAGGTCTTTCCAAGTGGAGGATAGAAGCAGGGTTCATATCCATAGAGTAACAAGAATGGGAAATGTTTCATGGAGCTGTGAGGGGCAGAATTGTGATGAAATTTGGCTGTGGATAAGAATTGTGCCTGGGCGTTAGGGTTGTTGGTACAAAAGATGTGGAGATAGGTTTCTAGTTCTTGATTGATCTGTTCAGTTTGTCCATCAGATTGGGGATGATAAGCAGTGGATAAGCAAACATCACATTTCAGAAGGTGGGCAAGTTCTCTGACAAAAGCAGAGGCAAACTGGGAACCTCTATCAGTGATTAGGAAGTCGTGGTGACCAAAACATTTAAAGACATTGTCAAAGAAAAGGAGGGCGATTCCAGTGGCGTCAATGGTTTTAGAGCAAGGAAGGAGAATTACCCTCTTCATAAGGCCATGGTTGACCATGACCAAAATAGAGTCATGGCCATTTGAGACAGGGAGGTCAGTGATGGGATCGCAAGACAGCTGTCAAAAAGGGAGAGAGACAGAGGAGGGAATAGGAGTAAGAGGGGGAACTATGGGATGAGTATTGACCTTGTTCTGCTGGCAGATGGCACAACCACTAATGAAATGTCTCATGAAAGAAAAAAGACCTGACCATCAAAAGTCATATTCGACAAGCACCTTGGTGTGATAAATGCCCATGTGTCCTGTCAGAGGAGAAGAATAGATGGAATGAAGCAGGGCAGAGCAAGCGGATTGGGGAATATACATCTGACCACAGAAGTAAAGGTGGCCATTGTCAAAGTGCCAATTAGAGAGAGAGGCACAAGAGAACAGAGGGAAACCGTCAGCGAGGGCTGCAAGGGCTTCAAGGACAAAGGGGTTAGAAGGAGTGGGGCATTGGATATGAGAGGCAAGAAAGACATTGAGGGCATTGATAACAATAGGATCAGGAATGATAGAAGCATCAATGTTATCGAAGGACATGTTAACAGAGTCACAATAAGAGAGGGCATCAGCAGGGCCCATATGAGTACTAGGGGAGACCTGCCAAACAAGGTCAAAGTCCTGCAAGAAAAGAGACCAATGGGCCTGGTAGCGGGAGAGTTTCCGAGGGTCCTTGATATATGATAAATTTTTATAGTCTGTAATGATAGAAATGGGGTGTGGGGTTTTCTGAAGGTAGTGTTTCCACTCATCAAGAGCAAGGATAACAGTGAGCAGTTCCCTGTCATAGATGTTATAGTTTTGTTCTGCAGGAAAGAGTGTCTTAGAAAAGTAGGCAGTGGGACGCTTATCACCATTGGGATCATTTTGTATAAGGACAGCGCCAGCAGCGAGGAGGGAAGTGTCAGTCATGACAAAGAAGGGTTTAGTAACATTAGGAATAGCAAGGACAGGGGCGGAGCAAAAATAATGATGAAGAGAATCGAAAGCCCTCTGTTGAAGAGGGGACCAGTTCCATGGTTCATTTTTATGGGTAAGAAATGTTAAAGGCACTATGATGTTGGAGTAATTTGGGATAAATTTGCGGTAGAAATTGGCAAACCCAAGGAAAGAGCAAACACCTTTGATGGAGGAAGGTGGTTTCCAGTCATCGATTGTAGATAGCTTTTTGAGGTCCATATGAATGAGACCTTGTCCAATAATCATGCTGAGATATTCCATGGTAGGAGTGTCAAAGGAACATTTAGAGATCTTCAGTGATAAACCATGTTCATGAAGATGAAGAAGGACCTGGCAGGTTCAATTGTGATGAGTTTCAAGAGTACCAGTGGTGTGAATACTAAGGTTATCCATGTAAATTTTAAGCCATCATTTCACTATCATGTTGGCAAAGATGTGATTCATAAATACCTGGAAAGTGGCTGGGGCGTTGCAAAAGCCAAAGAACATATGTAATAGTTGGTTCGAAAAGTCTAAAGGGGGGGTAATGAAGGCTGCTTTCCATTGGTCTTCTTCTTTAATGTGGATGTTGTTATATCCCCAGCAGATGTCGAACTTAGTGAAGAAAGTGGCATCTTTCATATTGTCAATGAGTTCAGAGATGAGAAGTAGGGGGTATGCATTCCAGATAGTATGACTATTAAGATATCAGTAATCTTGGCAGGGATGAAGGTTTCCATCCTTTTTTGCAACAAAGAAGAAAGGGGAAGCTTGAGGGGATTTGGACAGGATGATACAACTGGTTTTAAGATGTTCTTTAACAAAAGCTCGACAAGTTTCTTTTCTGCAGGGTTGAGCAGATAGACTTTGGCAATTTTCGGAATGAAAGTGTTCTTGAGTTCGATGGTATGATCAAAGGAACAATGAGGGGGAAGTTGAGCATAAGTGGACTCCATGAAAACATCTGCAAAGTCTTTGCAGAATGTTGAAATGGGGATTTCCTTTGATTTCTCCATCATGGCAAGTTCAGTGGAAATGGTGATCTTGGTGATGTGTTCTCCTGTCGATTCCTTTGAAGGAGGACACTCATGGAGAGGTCTCTTAACTCCTTGGAGATATCAACAAGAGAACAGGTTGGCGATGTCATGGTCCAGGTCAGGGTGAATCCAGTTAGGGTAGCGATAATCATTTACAGGTAGTGGTTTCAGATCAAGGGTGAAATGTTTCCAATCGATAGTTGGGTTCCATTTCTGGAGCCAGGGCATTCCAAGTATAATATGGGGGTGTTAGAGGCAGTGTATCATAAAGGAGGCAGTGTCTGTGAATTCCTTAGCAGAGAATCTGATGGTAGCTTTCCATAAAATGGATCCTTTCATGTTGGTGGTTCCATCCACATTGTAGGTGAGAAGGGGATGAGTAAGATGGAAGAGTTTGAAGTCTCTGAGAGGAAGAAGGTGAGGGTCGAGGAAGTTTCCGGTAGCTCTGGAGTCAATGAGAACGTTAGTATTGATGGTTTTGGTTTTTTCTTGTAGTTGAACTAGGAGATGCATAGTTCTATTGTCTTTTTGAGCTACAAGTACATTGTTTGCATAAAGGGAAGAAGACGTTGAAGCAGCTTCCCTTTTTAAAAATCCTTTACAGCTTGGATCCATTTCAGAGAAACAGAACTGACTTCCTCAGTTGGTTCCTCATCACACATCTTGAGAATGGAGAGGATTTCCTTTTCTCCTTTTCCTGACGTCTTGAGAGAGTTGATGTACTCATCAAGAGGGGTGGCAGTAGAAACAGTGGTGATGGATGGTGTGGGCTTGGAAGACAAGGGGACGGTTTCAGTGGAGCAGACATTCTGGGGGCGTTTTTGGAAAGAAGAGGGCATATTAAGGAACTTGTGACAGTTCTGTGCACTATGACCTGGGAGGCAGCAGTGGAAGCATCAATTTTCTCTGATGCACTTGGCATGTTCAGTGGGGGTGAGTTTTGCAATAGAGACAGCGTCAACATCCATGGCATTAGGGTCTTTGGTAGGACGAGAGGTGAATGAAGGAGGAGGTCATCCTCCATGAAGGGCAAGGATGTGCATTTTCTGTGCATGAAAAACTTTGGCTTGCTTGATCCATTTCGAGATGGTGGTGGGGATGGCAGCCATAGAGAGGATTATAGTGGCAATCCTTTGGTCAAGTCCAAGAGAGAACTGGTTGATAAGAGTAACATCGTCAGTGATGCCAGCCTTGCAAGAGAGGTTCTGGAAATCAGTGATGTACTATTGGAACCCATTGTTGGTGGTTCTGTTCGAGAGGTGGGAGGATTTCTGAATGAGCTTGGACAATTCTAAGTGAGCAGTGGCTTTGGTGTCAAAGGGGTAGAAGGTTAATCCAAAATTGTCAGTGAACTCTTTAAAGGTCTTGCCAGTGGTGATAGTGGTATCGGCCATCTTGTTGTACCACATCTCAGCAAAGGAGGCGCCTCTTCCCTTAGACATCTTGTTAAGGGTGGTCATGATCTTGTCATTGTCAGTGAGGTAGAGCATGGCATTCAAAGTAAAGTAAGCTTTCATGGCTTTAATCCAGTGCAAGGCATCAGTTGGTTCCCCTGAGAAGTTAGTAGGAAGGGCTGCTTTGAGTTCAGAGGTGTGGGATGACATGGTAGTGATTAGTTGTGCAAGTGCTGGGGTTGTTGGTCTGGGGTTCACAGGAGGCAGTAAGGCTGGATGACTAAACACTGCAGTTCGCTGTGTGATACTAGGGTAGGTGGCTGGGGATGGTCTCTGATGACGATGAGTTCGAACAAGTTGTTGGGGTGGCTGTTGTTCTGGAAGGTCGATGTCTATATCACTAGAACTATTATTCTTGTGGGAGAGTCTGAACCTAGAGGAGTGACTCGTGATGATAACTAGTGGGTCCTACACCTAGGAAGATGGGACTGATGGTAAGTCTTGATCTTTTGTTACACATAGCGTACACAAAGAGCTTTAACTCCTAAGGCTTGCTGACTCAGGCAATACTCATGAAGAGACCAATGTCTGAGACAGTAGGAACAGAGGAGGACAAAAAAGATTGGTCAAGGGGTTTCCTTGAGTGAACAAAGACTAAAGGTGAAGGAGATCAGTCAAGGGGTTTTCTTAAGCAAACAAAAACTAAGGATGAAGGACTTAGGTCACAAGGATGAAACTTGAAAGTACACTAGTATTGCGCAGATCAAGACTGAGGTACATACACAGTGGGGACAAGTATTTATACAAGAGATGCCTTGTGCATGGATCAAGGGACAAGAAAGGAGAGATGAGTTGAATAGGAAAAGAACAAGAAAGAATGAGGTAGAATTTGGAGAAAGTAGGCCATCATGAGAAAGACAGACATGCTAAAGTGGAAGTCAGATAAGGACAAAGGAAAACAGGCCAGTGATAATAAGAAAGGTGGAGTATTGATAACAGTGGTCACCTTGCCAGTTAGAAGAGTATGAGGAAAAGAGAACTAGGATGAGACAATGGAAAAGGAGAGAAATTGTAATAGTTGTTGTGTTGAATGAGGGACTGGAGTTCAGAGAACACCTTGGCTTTCACGTCAGAGGTTAGGAAGGCTTTCTTTAAATCATCAATGAAGTCATTAATCATTCTGAAGGTTCCTTTCTTGACAGCATTTTCGATATAGTATGAGGAGGCCCAAGCAAGGGCTGGTCCCAAGGTCATGTAGGAGAGGATGAAGGCGATCACCTTAGTGGGGGTGTCATAGACAGCAGCATTTATAGTTAGGTAGAGTTGGCAAGAGTTGATCCATGCCATAAAGGTTTCTTCACTTCCATCAAACTCCTTTGGGGTATCAAGGCGGAGTTCCTTGAAGGAGGAGGGGGTAGTCATAGTGGGAGTAAGTGGAGTGGTGGGAGTCAAAGGTTGAGTAGGGGCAGTTATAGCGGGAAGGGGTGGGTTCACAGAAGGGAGGGGGTTCCTAGGGGTTCTGGGGCTCTGATAAGGGTTAGCCCACAGAGTCGATGGTCCAGAAATGGTGGTTCAAGAGGGACTACAGCAGCAGCAGTCAAGAGTTCAAGAGTAAGCTTGATCTTTTGTTATGTTTGCTCTGGATAGAACCAAGTGTAAACTTGTAGAGAGCAAATTTGATGGCTCTGGTCTTGGAGTGTAGTTCTAGGCTCTTGTCTTAGAGTGTTCAGAGGAAGCTAAGGGTTCCATTGAACACAGGGTGAAATGGAGAACAAGATCTTTTTGTGGAAGTACAAGTAAGATCTAGCTTAAGTGTTATAGAGGGGACTGTTCATATTTAAAAAAGAAGACCCTTCCCAGAAAGGAGATGAAAGAGAGGAGTCAGAGCAAGTCAGAGTTACAAGCTGTGGTTGACAAAAGGCTGTCTATACAGCTAGCTGTAGAGGAAAAGTGGGAGGCTATTTGAGTTGGATCAGATATAAATCTAAGGTGCTGTGAGATGTGAAGGTAAAAGGGCTGTATGGCTGCGGAATGTGAAAGTAAAGAATATCTGAGTTGGATCAGATATGAATCTAAGGTACTGTGAGATGTGAAGGTAAAAGGGCTGTATGGCTGCAGAATGTGAAAGTAAAGGATATCTGAGTTGGATTGGATATAAATCGTAAGCATGGTAACTCAATGGACATAGAGCCAGAAGAGTAGGAAAAAAAGTCCAAGGAGTGAACCAAGGAAGAAACATATGAGAATAGGAACAAAGAAACGTAACAGCACCCATGTGTGACAAAGTAGAGCTGCCCTGATTCACCAGGGAGAGGCATGTCGAAGATGAAATCATTATACTTGTATTGCATATGCCCATCGAGGCTCACTCCACCAGCAATGAAAAGATGGTGGGGACCGGTGGGGTCAACTGCCTGCACAAACACAATCACACCCTGGGTGGGAGCACTGGCCAGCACTGGCCTGGGTCCCCACAGCAGGTGTGGAGGTGGTGGTAATGGCAGTGGCAGCAGAAGTTAGTGTGGCAGCAGCAACAGCAGTGGTGGCGGAGGTTAAAGCATTGGCAGCAACTTCCACTGGCGAATCAGATGGAGATGAAGGGTGAGTGGGAGTATCAGGAGGAGGAGTCCCATCCTGACTGTCCTCCTCAGAGTCATCTGAGGTGAGAAGACTATCCTCAGCCTTGACAATGGAATGCTCTTCTGCAGAGAATGTGAATGTCACAGGCTGGTCATCATATGATGGCTCACCTTGTTCTGCTTGTCTAATAGCCAATCTTACAGTGAGCTTCCTGACTGCCTCACTAGACAGTACAAGATGTTTGAGCATTTTATTGGCGAGATCTCAAGAGAAGTAAGCAATCACATGGATTGTATAAGGAACCCGAATGCTCACCAAGGTCAGTCTTATGTGTGGCAGTCATGGCACTGATAATGGTGGGTTGTGGGACTACAAATGATGGAGGATGAAGAGCAGATGGGGGATTCAAACACATCCTTCTTTTATAACGCATAGACAAGTATGCATGTGTTTGACTCATCTGACTACCTATGCAGGGGGATCAATCCAAGAAGCAACAGGCACCAAGTTGCTATAGTGATCGCAGATTACAATATCACCAAGCCAATTACATTGTGAATAACGGTCATCCTGACATTTGACCTTGCTCAGTTGTCTGGAAATAAATGAGTTTCAGTGAGTGATTGAAAAGAGATTGGACATCAAAGGAATGGCTTGGAGCATCAAAAGGACATTGGTGAAGAGTGTCAGTGGCCAGATTGTTCTGATAAGGCAGATTTCCAAACTTATCTCTAAATTACACTTAGAAGGACAGAGTGATTCATGCTTACTTGAGAGTTCTGAGTATCTTTGCACACTAAACATGGGCCGATGTGCAAAATACACAACTATCATCAACAAAAAACACATGCATGCTGCACAACAGAAGACTTATATTCAATCAGAAAAGTGAGTCACTATCTTATATATGAAATACTGAATCATTTCCAAGCTGCAGAGGGCGAGAACAATGCAGGGCAGAGAATCACAAAGCATATCTCATTCATCAAGCTCAGAGTGCCTCTTGCAACCCCAACTCCTTGATCACCACCCAGGGGCTGGCCTCCTTTACTGCTTAGGCTTGCTAGCTTGCTCCTACCCACCTCATCCTTGTTCAAAGCAGCCCTTGAGAGTGTGGATGCACTGGATGAAACAGATATGTATGATATACTGGGATGGCCTACCACCTTACTTGCAACCTGAACCTCCTGAGAATGCACATGAGAGCAAGTTCACCAAGAATCTAGCAGACGTGATATTGGGCAGGAGGATGCGTCTAGAGAGTCAGGCAAAATATTGTCATGCAAGTCACTATGCAGCAGGAGAGACATAGAAACTCATTGATGAACTTAGTTGGGCTGCGACACAAGCATTTGATGAGTGGGTCATGCTAGGAGGCTTGATCAGATCATGTACAATGCAGTGACATAGGGAAATGGCAGAGAGCACATTTCAGTGGCATGCATGCCTGGTTCATTCATATCTTCGTGAAGCAGATAGACTCAAAAGGGGAGAAAGCCAATATTAATTATTTTGTGAAGACAAAACATAATTATATAGATATTGCCAAAAGTCAATTATGTCTCCCTCCATCAGAGATGTTGTGCTAAACCCCTGAAAAGTTGCCACCATAGTTGCTAAGACCCAGATCCCACAATCATAGCCATTTGTCTGTATGGGGACAGTCTGCTAACACTGAATATCATTAGTGATTACTAAGGAGTTCCATCTTACTGTAAGTGGGTAAGTGGTCCAAGGCAGTGGGTCTATCTGAAGGGCAGGAACCGTATTCTTCACAGTTGTAAGAAGCTGCACAATAAGGTTCCCAATTTCCTTTCATGGAAGTCAACAACAGCAATTTAGTAAAAGACAGAAGTCTTACCTTGACATCATTTCACTAGGGTTTCTCTTCAGCAAGACTGTCAAACAAACAGAGCACATGGCAGGAGAGGTCAGCAATACACAGTACCCAGTGACCAGGCCAATAAATAGACATAATCCAAATATCTTTGGTCCAAAATGTTGTATGCCTAGTGGCCTTCCAGAGTTCAGTATCATTCTTGTGGCGAGCATGGGGAAGGTCATACATTGAAAACACAGCAAAACAATGATTAGGTGGGTGAGTGCCAAGAATATCTAAGAAAAGGATGGGAATGCAACCATTAATACAAACATCATTGATGCATGTGATTGGAGAAGCAAGCATTGTGATGTTGTCAGGGTCAAAGTCAAGATGGGGAAATCCATCAATTTCTGGAACAATCTTGTGGCCAACCTTGCCTACCTCTGTATATTTACTCCATGGTGGAACTGGGGTTTCATTAAAAGTCAAATCCTATAAATTATTTCAATCAGTAAGAGTGTGTCAGAGGGACACATGAGTGCTTGCCAACAGCATTCTCCAGACAAGTTCTGTCGAAGACGTTGGGCAGTGAATGGGGTCATTTTCATCGGCAGGGGTCATCTCATCTATAGTATTAGATAATCCAGTGCGATCTCATTCTCAGTGTTAAGGGTAAGGTCTGGCTCAAGATTGTGGTTGAGATCGGGCTCTTCTTCAGTGGGGGCTTTCAGAGCTTTGATAGTAGTGGGAGAAACACAAAGGAGTGAGACTACAAAACTTTCTTGAGATAACCAGATAGCTATCACCTCAGCCTGTTGGGTCTGAGCATTGAATCAGGAGGTCAAAGCCAATGGACCAGACCAGCAGGGTGGGAGTAGCAAGAGTTGCTCTCAGCAGTGTTGGAGAAACAAAGAGAAAATTTCATGTGAAGAATTAGTCAGAAATGCATGTGAGAGGTCAAGATACTCACTGCCAGGAGTGCGAAGTGCAAGCTCAACCACTGCTAGTTTACTGCCATACCACTGACACATGTTGTCTGACTCAATACCTAACTGTCTCCTCTCTTTAAGGCAGCGATCACATTTTAACATTGCTTGGATGCCACTTCGAGCATCCTTGTCATCTATCCAAGGAGGGACTTTGCCAACTGATGGACAAATCCATACATCTTCCATCAAAGAATCATGGTTGCAAAGGTTGTTGAGTTTCATGGGAAGTGGCATGGGAAGCAGAATAGACCAGGCAAGATTATAGAGTTCTTCAAGATGCATACAGTACATATGTATTATATTTGTAAATCACACTCATCAGAGCAGGCTGTCATTTGGTGATCGCCTTACATATTCATTGGTGTAGTTTTGTGCCTTCCAGAACAATAAGATCCTAGAGTTTCAGAGGCAATGTAACTTACTGAGTGCTTTCTGAGCCACTCCAACAGCTTGGTCTAGTCTGTCCCACTTAAAGAAACTGGATATTACATGCTTACATATGTTAATCTTGAGGTTGCAAGCGAGTAGGAGTATTTGGACATAGTCCAAGTCAATATCTTTCAGCTTGGAGAACTAATCACTAATGTTGAGGGAGGCATACAGGGCCTCAACCTTGGTCATCAGGTGATCATGAGCATGCTCTAGGCTCATAAATGCTGCCTTGGTGTCATCAGAGATAGCTTGGTGCTTCTTGATAGTGCTCTTTGCAGATTGAATGGCCCAGTTGGTCATATTGATGTCAGCCTGAAGTGTGAAAAGAGTGTCGAGTTCTTTTTTGAGCTGCATGGGAGCATCTGACATTTTAACTTCCTATTGGTAATATATCTGAGTGCAGGAATGACTTACTGTACATGCTTGAATTAAAAGCTGTGATTCTTTCTGCAAAGTCCGTTGCCGACAGAGTTCATTGACAGAGATGCCACATTCATCGAGGGTTGTCTGGGCTACTCTACCTTGCTCCTGGACCCCTCGATGAAGGCAGTGCTGAATCCAATCTCCGAGATCCCTCCACATTTCTGCACTGACAGCTGCTGCTTGTTGGTCAATGAGCCAAATGCGGTGTTGTCACTGCCGAATGAGGTGGGGGTTCATCCTATTTATGTACATAAGATTTAGAAAATGAGGGACACACCAACAAAAATCGCTTGATCCTGATCAGTTTGGTCAAACAGAACCAAAGACACTCAGTGCCCTCACCATCTGAAAGCCCCAGACCATCTGCCAGATGCAGGTTATAAATGAGTTGACAAGCCCACTCATGGCCATATGCATGCATGGCTGTTGTGGAAAAGCATAACCGAGCCATGACAGATTCAGGAAGAATACCATACTGTAATGCCTAAGCAAATATGTTAGGGATGAATGTTTAAAACACTTACCAATGATAGAGTGTGATCCAAGGTACACCTGACATTATACAGGATGGTGATGGTAGCACTTGGCGGCAACATCAAGAATAGATGTGAAATGAGTGCAAGTGAATACTTCTGTTGCTCACCAGGAGAGTCGATGTTAGCAAAAAAAAGTGGGATGTCATGCTGACAAATGAGCACCATAAGTCCAGTGTCGTCAAAGCTCTTCATGGATGTCTTCTGCTTCTTACCATTTGCAGCCTCATATGATGATTCACAGGAATCAAGTGCTTCATTAGGCATTTTGAGTTTCTGAAGCTTGGCTGGCTTCTTGCAGTGTTCCTGAATTTGAGAACCCATGGTGTCAACTGCAGTTTTGGGAAGAAAATAAGCAGAATCATAAAAGCCAGGAGAGTCACCAGCAAAGCGGTGATGTTGATGATGGAAGTTTCCATCTGTGGTGACATGAATGTTGCCACCTTCGGTAAGCAGACGACCAAAGGTGGCACCCCCGAAACATGTGGGACAATGTGAGATGAGAAGCTGTTCACAGCTCCCAAGAGTTGACTGGAATGGGATTGTCAAAGAAGTTGGCATTGCTGGCAGGTGCTGCTTGGGGGTGGAATGGGGAGTCAATATGATAGGAGTGGGTGGTACTTTCGAAGACTGGATCTTATCATGAGATTGCTGAACCACAGCTTCCAAATTGCACTTGACTTCGATGAGAAGTATATTATGCCACTGCATGGCAAAACCAAGCACCCAGCAGAATGGTTCCTGGATCGCATCACCCTGTCACCTTATGTGTGATAAAAAAGAATAATGGAAAGAGATGTGTGCTTACATTTTCATTTACCATGTGAAAGCCTTGACAGATGTAATGATTGTGCAAAGTGCCAGCAAGCGCATTGATGGCATCACAAGAGCGCTCAAAGAGTGCTTGGTAGAACACAAGTAGTTCGATGGAAATGGCCATATGAGGCTGTGATGGTGCAGTGGGGAAAAGACCAGAGTGCATGAGTACTTGAGGTAGCATGGCACACTGACAGCTCACCACATCAATTGTGGTGAAATCTGCAGATGGTTAATACAAAGTTCTAATCCAAGAAAGGTGTCCTATAGTCAAAAAAGAGGCAAAGGATGGGAGTGGACTTTGAAGTGCAATCATTGTGGGAGCAATAGGAGAGCAAGTGTGGTGTTGCTGGAAGTGGCTTGCCTAGTGTCCTCGAAGTGTACTTCAGATAAGATGCAATCACCATGGGAATGAGGGAAGTCCAGCCATTGTATAGATGCTAAGCAAATGGGTCAGGCAAGATTTGGTGATTAGAAGTGATGGTTGGATGCTCAGCACTAGGATTGGCTTCAATATTGATGCAGTCGCTGGGAATGACATCTTGAACTACTTTACCAACATCCAGGTCCTCGAACCCAAAGTCAAGGTCAGGGGAATTGTCTCTGTCATCGCCTGGCATGGACAGGGTCTTCATGGTCAACTTTTCAAGCTGTTCAGCCAGTCAATGACATTTGGTGTCTTGACCAGCAATATGAGCCAATGTTTGAGTTTTGTGCTTGTCCTGGGGCTGAGATGGGCTTTGGAAATGGAGTCTGAGGCCCTTCATCACTGGCTGGCCAGCATGTGCACCAAGTCTAGAGAGCATGGTAACGATGAGGTGGTGAAGAGGAAGAAAAATAAGAAAAAAACAGTTGAGAAGGCAATGGACCTTGTGACATATCATAATACTGGACAAATAATAAGGGCGGATGAGGGCCATACAAGGTATGGACAAGGCAAGGAGGGGATACAGCCATGGTGGAGAGGAGGTGCAAGGGAGGCAGATAAGGAGACCAAATAGAAGCACGGCATGCAAAGGGCACATGGGAGGCACACATGAGGGATATGGGCAATCAGCAGACAAGAGGCCTCCTTGAGGCAGGGTCAAAGAGATATATTATTGCCTACAAAGGAAATGGGTCTCTGAGATCATTGGAGTTTGAAATAAGTGATGCCTGAGGTGGTGAAGTGATAGTGCTTGTCTGAGCCTGCAATGACTCTATATCACTGGATGCAGGTTGAGGAGAGGGCCTGACAACCATTGCAGCTTGCTGGATTTCTTTTGCCCACCCTCGGCGACTGAACCCTTATCCAAAGCTCAACCTTTTCAAAAACTCCTACAATCTGTCATATCTGCTAAGTTCAACTCCGATGCTCTGGACTTTCCTCCTATGAACTCCAATGCGTTCTCTACTAGGACCTGACCTGGAGCTACTGGACTTGTCTATCTATATTCCTTCATGTTCTCTCATGTTCTATGACTCATCTAGTTAGACTCATACTCAAATGTCATCTGTTTGGACATCGCCCATACCTCTGCTTTATGACATGACATGACAAGTACAGCTCTGGAGTATTCTTCCTCCAACCCCTGTCTTACTCATTACTTACCAATCCCTTCTAATTCTTCATTAGTCACTTCATTCTGGCTCTGTATATAAACCTCTGTACTCTGCCATGTAACCTCAGTTCAAATATTAACTTAGTCTCAACTCCTCTTCTCATATTAAACTCCAAACTTGAGCTTAAGCTCTCCTCTCTGACCTCTGACCCTCCATTCTAAATCTTGGGACACGAGACTTGACAAGGGCGCACCACATAAGGTGAAGCCAACGTCCCTTCCGCTACTAACTCCGGAGTTCCAGAGTTCATATAGGAGTTCATACTGAATTTAACATAATCACACCATGCGAGACAGTCCCATTGGGCACTGTGATACCTGTCATCCATCCAATGTCCAATACATGGGCCCCACACTATCGCCAATGTCGGTAAACTTGCCCCAAAGCGTCAATGCACTCATGTTGAACTGGAATGGAACGTTGTCCCCACTGTTGCATCCTGCAGACAACATGCGTTGAAGCTGTGACTTGTGGAGAGCGTGTACAGCACATTGTCGATGACAGCGGCATATTCTTTGCGTTTTTCCTTGGCTTTCTTAATGCCAGCGCATTTGTCTAGTAAGTAGAAGCAAATGTGTTTCATGTGAGCATCTGACTTGACCATTTTGGCAAAGTAGTCAGATAGGCGGGTGAATGAAAGCAAATGGGATGCTATGAGCATGCAGGCTCAGTCTGCCAAGTACAGTGCTTGCAGTGTTTATAGCTAGATGACAGTGTCAGGAGACATATGTTTCAAATAGGTGGGAGTTGCTCACAAGGCAAGTTCACGATTCAGGTTGTTGTTGACATCCACTTGGGTTGTTTCTGAAAAAGAGAAAGAGACCACTAGTGTTTCCATCCATGGTAATGATCGGTACCAGGCGACAACAGTATGCAGACTTATCATTTGACAACACCCAAACATTATATGGCAAAGTAGTCATCCTTTCAAGTTGAAGATCTACCTAGCCTACACGCTGGGTGACCTGTGCTATGTAGTGAAGCAATGTAATTAGTCCATCTCATCAGGTTCAGCTCTTCAAGGAAGCTGGCATCCTGCATTTCTCGACATCTTATAAAGATTGGGAGTGGTTGCCATTGTTGGTTAATGACATGGGGGATGGTCACAATGGGGCCCAGTGAACAGAGAGCCACTTGAGCACCTTCCATGTTAGGTCGATCACACATGAGCTGATGCTTTATATCTTTAGTTGTAGGGATTCTCATGTCGGGGAGTAGGGGTGTGCCATGCCACAATTTATAGAGTTGACATGCAGTCGCCCACCAGAAAAAGGAGGCCCAACATCAATGGAGGAATCAGGAGGATGCTATGAAATGGATTAAACATGCATAAGCACGATCATGTCAGTACACAAACTGGTGAATGATAGAAAATCCAGGGAAATTTGAGCTAATGCAAGGCTGGTGTCCCAGCAGCTTTCCTGGTCTTGAGTAAGAGAAACATGGGGAAACACAATATCACAATATCACAAATCTGCCCTATGATGGCATTGACCAATGCTTGTCCTTGTGTTCATCCAGGTCATCATAGCAAGTGTGTGTCAACAAAGAGTGGATGATGGTGTTATTTTGAGTTGAGATAGAGAAAAGGGAGATGCTGTGATCATTGAAAATAAAGGAGCTGACCTGACTTTGTTGTCTTGATGGTGCACACCAGCTTTTTTTGTGCTTCATCCTGCACCTTTCCAACCCATTGCTGCTGCACGTTAAAGCTGCCCATGCTGTCTGTGGTGAGTGTGATTGATGACATAATCATGTTGTGCAACATCAGTCATGTAAATGTGCCAAGGGGAAGAAACGCACCCATTGCTTGTGCGGGAGCCCCACGCTGAACAGTGATGTGAATTCCTGCATTGGATGTGCACAGCCACATGATAGTATCATGAATGATACATACCACAGAATTGAGAAGAGAAGAATTAGAAGAATTATCTCTGCATTGGCATTGGGGCACAATTATGCTTGAGGTGTTCTACGTTTTGAGGCAGTAGTCTCATTGTGTTCAACTGTGATAGCCTCAACAATGGATTGCATATGGCGGGCATGCAGCAACATGCATCAGGCACATCATATTATCCCTGGGGTTCTTCTCAATGTATTGGGCTATTTCTCCCCAGAAGTGGAACCATCATTTGGGAGCCACATTGAACTCTGTTGATCTGACCATATTAGCGAGAACATGCTGAACATTCAAAGAACCCATGCTGGACATGGTGTGGGATTAGAGTTATATGACTTAAAGTACTTTTCTCTTCTGTTTTCCTGAGGCCTGTTATCTGACTGAACCTGGGGTTGAACAGCAAGGCTATACCACAATGGGCATGAGCTGTACTCACCCACAATGTCCCTGTGTTGAACATGAACCTCCTTATCACTTGCCTCAGTGTGAGCCACTCGTTGATGAGAGTGGCTCTTTTTGATGAGAGAGTAGGAGACATTGAGCATGCTGTAGCTCCTCTATGCCTGTGCACCACTCTTGGAAGCAAGCATTGCGAGCTCATTGTTGGTTTTGGTTTTGAGTTGCGACCGAAAAGACACATAAGACTGAATGTACCCTAAACCAGAGTTTGCCATTGCTACAACAGCATCGAGTGGATGCAAAATGACACACAATATATGTGTTTGTATACATGAATGTGGATCACAAAGCAAAGAATCTGAGAGTACATGGTTACAATGTGCCAGAGATAGGAAGGATATTTAGTAAGTTGAAAGATGCACTCTCTTGCATGGCTTTTGGAACATCGACTTGTGAACAAGCAACAATGTCATGGAAGTCTGACCTGTTCGAGTTGTAGATGACCCTCAGCTCAATCATCTTGTGCTCGGGTAACGAATCAAACTTGCAATTGCAAATGTAGCATGTCTGCAGCACAAGGATCACCTAAGATCAAGGAATGGTTAAGTCAGAAAGTGACAAACAAAAAAGACTTACTATCAACGACACAAGATTTGTTGTATGGGTAGATGATGTTCTGAGAAGGCAAAAGCATAAGGTTTCATCACTGTCGTGAACACGATCATATATTCCAAAAAATGTATTCAACTTGGGGGGCAAATTGGAAGCTCCATCATCAATCAGCAGTACAATGTTACGAAGGGCAAGTGCCATCATGTGTCATGCCTGAATGCCAGCAAATAAGCCAGCCTAGTAAATAAGTGCATTGAGCATTTGATTCAAAGCAAGTTAAAGGAACGCACCATTGTCTGGGATGAAGGTAAGTCATGAAAGAAATCATATGAATGAATCCCATGGTGGGTGACATTGCTATAGAATTGGTGAGCCTGATGAAATGATTGTCCAGGATTAGCCTCATCCAGGGGACAGATGATTGCTGCAATGTTCTTGGCTGCCTCTAGCCATGCAGCATAAATAATGCATGGTGCTTCCTCTGAGATCTAGCATTTGAAGCTTTAGAGTGAATTTAGGGTGGAACACAGTCACATACCATCTCACTAAGTGCATGGAGGAAATTCTCATTGTTAATGCAAGTTCTCATGGATGTACCATTTATCACTATGTCCTCTGACCACATATGTATTGGCATACTTCCAGACAAGCAGGTGAAACAAAGGCTCACTGCTTTCGAAGATTCCACCTTTGCAGGCCATTTCTTCATACTCTGAAACAATGAACTCTCTAATTTCTTCAACCTGTCTTTGACAGAATGCATGTAGAGACACTGTTCCGAGACGAGCAATGTAGATCAGCATGAGCCTGTAACAAAAATCAACCCAGCCATTCAACCCATTGTCTTGAAGTATAATGAAAAGGGGGGCTATATCGATGGTAGTTAGTATATTGGGAGCAGTAGACTCAGACGCTTACACAGATGGATGCTTGCAAACTGCATGGCACTGTTGGTCACGTCTGCTTGTGACTGTTACGATTTATCTTCTCTTTCATCGCCTCGTCTTGTTCATCTTCTCCTCTCACTTTGACAATTGGCTAGGTGATCGTCGCTATCATCACTCCGCTTTTCTTCTGATCACCGGACCTATCTCGTTATCCTTGATCCGACTACCGTGTGAGACTTCTTCCTCTTCTGCTCTTCCGAACACTATTCTCTCTCACGACGGCTAACTTCACCCGCGTTCCATAACATTCTTCATTGTTCGTTTCCTCTCTTGTTCTAATTTCCTTTCTTGTCTTCTTGGTCCGTGCGCAAGGTAGACACGTATAAATACCTTGTTCGACTCTCGTGTACTTCAGTCTTGAACTGCGCAATACTAGCGTATTATCAAGTCCCATCCTCGCGACTCTTTAGTCGAACTCTTAGTCCTCGTCTCGCTCAAGGCAACCCCTTGATCGATCCTTGTCTTAGTCTCGTTCCAGGAAACCCCTGAACGACCCTCGACCTCGTCTTCGCTCAAGGAACCCCCTTGACCGAATCCTTGTCCTCCTCGTTGTCTCTTGAGTTGGTCTCTTCGTGAGTATCACTCGAGTCAGCACGTTTAGGAGCCTCGCCTATTGTATACGCTACGCGTAACACATGGCAGGATGGTTGCATTGACGCCGACCATGCACCCAAGGAGATTCGTCTCAATGCATCTGCTCTTTCTGATCCCAAATCACTTATGCCTACAGTTTCTCTTGCGTCATATTCAATTCCTCCTTTCTCTGCTCTCATAGATTCTGGTTCCTCTGACTGCTTCATAGATACAGCTTTTATTAATAAACATGAACTTTCCACTTACCCCGTACCTCTGTTTCAACTCCGCCTCTTCGATGGAACTTCCAATTGCACAATCACTTGAGCAACCACTCTCCCTATCCGTTTCAAAACTGGTGATATCACTCCGTCGACGTTTTATGTCACTCTGTTCGATGGCTTCTGTTCCCTTGTTCTAGGACACAACTGGCTCACCTGTTACAATCCATTGATTGACTGGATTGTGAGCAGTATCTCTTTCCATTCACCTGAGCAGTCCATGCCAACACCTCCGAGCTCACCTCTGCAGCCTCCACAAACTCCTCCATTGGCTGACCCTCCATCTGATCCACCGTGTTTCTCTGATCGCAAAGCCCCTCACATTGCCCTGATCAGCGCACCAGCTTTCACGCTGGCTTGTCGCCTAGAAGGCTCTGTGCAGTTCTGCTTGCAACTCCACTCCCAGGAGAGCAATCTCCGTTCCTTTTCCACAACCCCTGAAAAGATAGATCTCTCCAGAGTTCCTCCAGAGTACCATGACTTTGCCGATGTTTTTAGCAAGAGCAAGGCTGACATGCTTGCTCCTCACCATGAGCATGACCTCAAGATTGGTCTGGAAGACGGTGCTTCTTCTCCTCTGGGAACCACTTACTCCCTCTCTCCCTCTGAACTCAAGTCCCTCTGAGCTTTCCTTGACAAGCATCTTGCAATTGATTTCATTTGTCCCTCTTCCTCTGCTCACACCGCTCCAGTCCTCTTCGTCCACAAGAAGGATGGTTCTCTCCGTCTTTGCGTCAACTTCCGAGGACTCAATAGGATCATGAAGAAAGACCACTACCCACTCCCTTGCATTTCCAATCTCCTAGACGCTCTGAGCCACGCTAAAATCTACTCCAAGATTGACCTCTGGCATGCCTACCATCTGGTTTGCATTGCTAAAGGCGATAAATGGAAAATGTCATTCTGCACGCACTATGGTTCCTATGAGTGGCTAGTCATGCCTTTCGGTCTTATGAACGCTCCGGCTGCATTCTAGTGTTTTGTCAACACTATCTTTGCTGATCTCCTTGATGTTTGCATTATCGTCTACCTGGACGACATTCTTATCTACTCCAAGGACATGGCTTCCCACAAGAAACATGTTCAAGAAGTCCTCCAACGCCTCTGCAAGCACAGACTTTATGCCAAACCTGAGAAGTGTGAATTCCACACTGACTCTACTGAGTATCTTGGTTATCGGCTCTCGCCCTTTGGACTTACAATGTCTTTGGAGAAGGTGCAGTCCATTCAAGACTGGCCCAAGCCTCAGAAAGTTAAGGACGTCCAGTCCTTCTTAGGTTTTGCCAATTTCTACAGACATTTCATAGATAATTATTTGGACATTGTCGTTCCTTTAACTCGCCTTACTTGCAAAGGCATTACTTGGTCCTTTGATGACTCCTGTCGCTCCGCCTTCCAGAAACTCAAGGCTGCTTTCACTACGGCTCCAATCCTTACCCATTGGGTTCCGGATGCTCCGCTCATTGTGGAGACTGATGTGTCTGACTATGCCATCACCAGCATTCTCTCCATCCACTGCCCTGATGAAGAGATCAGGCCTATTGCCTTTTACTCCAGGACTTTGTCTGCCCCAGAGCTCAATTACGACACCCACAACAAGAAGCTGCTCGCTATCCATAAGTCATTTTGGACTTGGTGACATTATCTTGAGGGCTCTACAACTCCGGTCGACATTGTCACCGACCACAAGAACCTTGAATACTTTGCGACTACTAAACTCCTGACTCGCCAGCAAGCCCACTGGTTGGAGTTCCTTTCCCAATTCAACATGATCATTCATTTCTGCCCTGGATGCCTTGGTGCTAAGCCCAATGCCCTCACTAGATGCTGGGACATCTATCCCAAAGAGGGGGACAAGGACTACACTCGCGTGTTTTCACTCATGAGCAGCTCGCTGCGTCCCTCCAAGCTACTTGCTTAGCAGCTCTGGTGCTCTGCTCCAGCACCCTCTCTGACACCGAGAAACCCCACAGTGACATTCTCTCCACACTTCCCTCTGATCCTTTGGCTTTCCTACACATGTCCACCTCCAAACCTCCCAACTCTCGTTGGTCAGTTGATGATGAAGATGGCATCAGCACCACCAAATTCAATGAGCGCCGGAGGCGAGCAAAGGTGCTGAAGGAGGAGGCAGAGCGAAAGGTGCACAAGGAGGCAGAGAGAAAGGCACGCAAGGAGACAGAGTGGCACAAGGCTGAGGAGCAGCAGAGGGTAGAGGTGGAGCATCGCAAGGCAGAGGAGGCGGCCAAGAAGTGGGTGAGTAACGCCCGCCATGCAAAGCGACGGAGCTGACACAGAGATAGGTGGAGGAGGTGTGGGCACAGCAGCTGGTGCCTGGGCCCTCAAAGGGCAAAAAAAGAGCATCCACAGAGCCACCGGACTGCCACCGGTGCATTGAGCGGGAGCTCGACTGCATGCTGGCCCCAGGGAAGGCCACCTCATGTGTGGAGTGCCATGAGGTGAAGGCGAAGTGAGTGAGGCCCGGGGAGGAGAAGCCGGAGCGGAAGAGGAAGAGGGCGTGAGTGGAGGAGGGCGAGGCTGGGCCTAGCAGGTCCAAGAGGATGGAGGAGAACAGGTCCGTGGAGTGCCGGGGGCTCACCAAGGTTGCCAAGGTCCTGGTGGGGATCCAGGAGGTGCTGGTTACGCAGAATAGAATTCTGCGTAACCAGACCACCATGCTAGAGCACATGTGGGAGCTCCAGTTGGCCCAGTACTATGGAGAAGACCCAGACTCGGAGGAATTGGGAGCAGACAAGTCGGAGGTTGAGGAGGTGAGGAGGGACGTGGGGGGTTTGAGTGCAGAGGAAAAGGAGGCGAAAGAGAAGGAGAAGGAGAAGGGAAAAGGGAAAGAGAAAGAAGCAGAGGGAGGCAGAGATAAGGATGCAGAGGGGTCGAAAGAGGAAGGAGTGGAGAAGGGTGCAGAGGGAATGGAAGTAGATAGTCCATTGTTACTTGCTCCTCCGTCGTAAATAGTTTTGTTATTCTAATTGTTTTGCTGCACAACTAAGCGGAGTGAGGACCGGGCTTGTCTGGATATTGGAGATGGAAGTCGTGGACGAGCTCGTATGCATGTCCAAGTTTGGTAGCAAGTAACCACGACGTTTCTTCGTCTGTGCCTTTGTAGCCAGACCATCAGATGAGGTATAGGAGCTTGCAATTGTGTCATCAACGATCTATCTTTGAGTCGAGGATCTCAGAGATCTCATACTCAGGTTCACTGTCAATTTCGACCAGAGGTGGCAGAGATTATACACGATTGGGTATCATGTTTGGGACAGCTGGTTCTAGCTGTGATACATGGAAGACTGGATGTACAGCCTTCATGGAGTCGGGAAGACGGAGCGTGAAGGAGTGCATGCCTGGCTGAGCCATGATTGTATAAGGCCCAAGATTCTTTTCAGAGAGCTTCTTCGAGGGTCTTGTTGAGCAGAAATACTTGGCTTTGATGAACACTTGGTCTCTGATCTTGATGTCCAGAGCCGGAGTTCATTTGACATCTGCAGGTCCTTGATATCGCTTTTGTGTGGCAGCCATTTCTTCACGGAGGAATTCATGGAGGGAGTCTAGGTCAACAGAGTACTCGTGAGCTTGAGTGGAGGTAAGGTCTCTTTTGGGATGAATGGAAATGTTGGGGTGATAGCCCTTGTTAGCATAGAATGGGGATACACCAGTGGTAGCATTTGGAGCATTGTTGTATGTGAACTCTGCAAGGGGCAGGAGTTCGGACCAGTTGTCTTGCTGGTAATTACAATAGATGCGCAAATACTGCTCCAAAGTCTGGTTCATTCATTCTGTTTGACCATCTTCTTCTGGATGATAACCGGAGGTGAAGTGGAGATGGATATCGAGGGCTTTTCCTAGAGACCTAAAGAAATGGGAAACGAACTCGGAGCCTCTGTCGGAGGTGACATGGGTGGGAACTCCGTGCTTGGAAAATACATGAAGTAGAAACAACTTGGCTAATTCTGGAGATGTGATCGTGTTGTGTGTGGGGATGAAAATGCATTGCTTTGAGAGATGATCAACTACCACTAAGATAGCAGTGTAACTGGAGGAAGATGGGAGTTGTTTGATGAAGTCCATGGAGATGGAGTTCCACGGCTTCTCAGGAATGAGGAGTTGTTTTAGGAGTCCATATGGCTTGTGCCTAGGAACCTTTGCATGCACATAGGAGGTGCAAGAGGAGACGTAATCTTTGATGAATGTTCAAACTCCTGGCCAAGTGAATTCGTGGCGAACTAGTTCCAAGGTCCTATTTTGTCCGAAATGTCCGGAGAGCGGATGGTCATGCTTGTACCGGAGTATGCGGAGGCAGAGATCTTTGGAGTCAAGGACATAGATGCGATTGTCTAGACAAAGGAAGCCTTCATCGTTGACTGACCAATGAAAGTTGGGAGGTTCAGAGGTGGACATGTGTAGGGAAGCCAAAGGATCAAAGGGGAGTGTGGAGAGAATGTCACTGTGGAGTTTCTCAGCATCGAAGAGGGTGCTGGAGCGGAGCACCAGAGCTGCTAAGCAAGTAGCTTGGAGGGGTGCAGTGAGCTGCTTGTGAGTGAAAACAGGGCGGAAATTATGGGGGTTGACGCGAGCATAGTCCTTGTCCCCCTCTTTGGGATAGATGTCCCAGCTGCAGACGCCCTCTTTTTGCCCTTTGAGGGCCCAGGCGCCAGCTGCTGTGCCTGCACCTCCTCCGCCTATCTCTGTATCAGCTCCATTGCTTCACATGGCAGGCATTACTCACCCGCTTCTTGGCCACCTCCTTTGCCTTGCGACGCTTCGCCTCCACCCTCTGCTGCTCCTCAGCCTTGCACCACTCTGTCTCCTTGCGTGCCTTTCTCTCCACCTCCTTGCACGCCTTTCGCTCTGCCTCCTCCTTGCGTGCCTTCGCTTGCCTCCAGCACTCATTGAATTTGGCAATGCTGACGTCATCTTCATCATTCTCATCCTCAGCAAGCTGTTCTTCAGACCAGCTTGTGATATTGCCAAGGGGGGCAGACATGGTAGTGGTTAGGAATTAAAGAGCAGAAGCTGACCTCGACAGACTTTATATGCAGCAGGACAATAAATGACTTTTCGGACTCCGATTTTCCACTCTGCATTGTTTACATGCTTAGGCCTTCAGGGGTTCAGGCCTAAGGGGGGGATACTGTCATATCTGCTAAGTTCAACTCCGATGCTCTGGACTTTCCTCCTATAAACTCCGATGCATTCTCTACTAGAACCTGACCCAGAGCTACCAGACTTGTCTATTTATATTCCTTCATGTTCTCTCACGTTCTATTACTCATCTAGTTAGACTCATACTCAGACGTCGCCTGTTTGGACATTGCCCATACCTCTGCTCCGTGACATGACATGACAAGTACAGCTCTGGAGTATTCTTCCTCCGACCCCTGTCTTACTCATTACTTACCAATCCCTTCTAATTCTTCGTTAGTCACTTCATTCTGGCTCTGTATATAAACCTCTGTACTCTGCCATGTAACCTCAGTTCAAATATTAACTTAGTCTCAACTCCTCTTCTCATATTAAACTCCAAACTTGAGCTTAAGCTCTCCTCTCTGACCTCTGACCCTCCATCCTAAATCTTGGGACACAAGACTTGACAAGGGCGCACCACATAAGGTGAAGCCAACGTCCCTTCCGCTACTAACTCCGGAGTTCCAGAGTTCATATAGGAGTTCATACTGAATTTAACATAATCACACCATGCGAGACAGTCCCATTGGGCACTGTGATACCTGTCATCCATCCAATGTCCAATACATGGGCCCCACACTATCGCCAATGTCGGTAAACTTGCCCCAAAGCGTCAATGCACTCATGTTGAACTGGAATGGAACGTTGTCCCCACTGTTGCATCCTGCAGACAACATGCGTTGAAGCTGTGACTTGTGGAGAGCGTGTACAGCACATTGTCGATGACAGCGGCATATTCTTTGCGTTTTTCCTTGGCTTTCTTAATGCCAGCGCATTTGTCTAGTAAGTAGAAGCAAATGTGTTTCATGTGAGCATCTGACTTGACCATTTTGGCAAAGTAGTCAGATAGGCGGGTGAATGAAAGCAAATGGGATGCTATGAGCATGCAGGCTCAGTCTGCCAAGTACAGTGCTTGCAGTGTTTATAGCTAGATGACAGTGTCAGGAGACATATGTTTCAAATAGGTGGGAGTTGCTCACAAGGCAAGTTCACGATTCAGGTTGTTGTTGACATCCACTTGGGTTGTTTCTGAAAAAGAGAAAGAGACCACTAGTGTTTCCATCCATGGTAATGATCGGTACCAGGCGACAACAGTATGCAGACTTATCATTTGACAACACCCAAACATTATATGGCAAAGTAGTCATCCTTTCAAGTTGAAGATCTACCTAGCCTACACGCTGGGTGACCTGTGCTATGTAGTGAAGCAATGTAATTAGTCCATCTCATCAGGTTCAGCTCTTCAAGGAAGCTGGCATCCTGCATTTCTCGACATCTTATAAAGATTGGGAGTGGTTGCCATTGTTGGTTAATGACATGGGGGATGGTCACAATGGGGCCCAGTGAACAGAGAGCCACTTGAGCACCTTCCATGTTAGGTCGATCACACATGAGCTGATGCTTTATATCTTTAGTTGTAGGGATTCTCATGTCGGGGAGTAGGGGTGTGCCATGCCACAATTTATAGAGTTGACATGCAGTCGCCCACCAGAAAAAGGAGGCCCAACATCAATGGAGGAATCAGGAGGATGCTATGAAATGGATTAAACATGCATAAGCACGATCATGTCAGTACACAAACTGGTGAATGATAGAAAATCCAGGGAAATTTGAGCTAATGCAAGGCTGGTGTCCCAGCAGCTTTCCTGGTCTTGAGTAAGAGAAACATGGGGAAACACAATATCACAATATCACAAATCTGCCCTATGATGGCATTGACCAATGCTTGTCCTTGTGTTCATCCAGGTCATCATAGCAAGTGTGTGTCAACAAAGAGTGGATGATGGTGTTATTTTGAGTTGAGATAGAGAAAAGGGAGATGCTGTGATCATTGAAAATAAAGGAGCTGACCTGACTTTGTTGTCTTGATGGTGCACACCAGCTTTTTTTGTGCTTCATCCTGCACCTTTCCAACCCATTGCTGCTGCACGTTAAAGCTGCCCATGCTGTCTGTGGTGAGTGTGATTGATGACATAATCATGTTGTGCAACATCAGTCATGTAAATGTGCCAAGGGGAAGAAACGCACCCATTGCTTGTGCGGGAGCCCCACGCTGAACAGTGATGTGAATTCCTGCATTGGATGTGCACAGCCACATGATAGTATCATGAATGATACATACCACAGAATTGAGAAGAGAAGAATTAGAAGAATTATCTCTGCATTGGCATTGGGGCACAATTATGCTTGAGGTGTTCTACGTTTTGAGGCAGTAGTCTCATTGTGTTCAACTGTGATAGCCTCAACAATGGATTGCATATGGCGGGCATGCAGCAACATGCATCAGGCACATCATATTATCCCTGGGGTTCTTCTCAATGTATTGGGCTATTTCTCCCCAGAAGTGGAACCATCATTTGGGAGCCACATTGAACTCTGTTGATCTGACCATATTAGCGAGAACATGCTGAACATTCAAAGAACCCATGCTGGACATGGTGTGGGATTAGAGTTATATGACTTAAAGTACTTTTCTCTTCTGTTTTCCTGAGGCCTGTTATCTGACTGAACCTGGGGTTGAACAGCAAGGCTATACCACAATGGGCATGAGCTGTACTCACCCACAATGTCCCTGTGTTGAACATGAACCTCCTTATCACTTGCCTCAGTGTGAGCCACTCGTTGATGAGAGTGGCTCTTTTTGATGAGAGAGTAGGAGACATTGAGCATGCTGTAGCTCCTCTATGCCTGTGCACCACTCTTGGAAGCAAGCATTGCGAGCTCATTGTTGGTTTTGGTTTTGAGTTGCGACCGAAAAGACACATAAGACTGAATGTACCCTAAACCAGAGTTTGCCATTGCTACAACAGCATCGAGTGGATGCAAAATGACACACAATATATGTGTTTGTATACATGAATGTGGATCACAAAGCAAAGAATCTGAGAGTACATGGTTACAATGTGCCAGAGATAGGAAGGATATTTAGTAAGTTGAAAGATGCACTCTCTTGCATGGCTTTTGGAACATCGACTTGTGAACAAGCAACAATGTCATGGAAGTCTGACCTGTTCGAGTTGTAGATGACCCTCAGCTCAATCATCTTGTGCTCGGGTAACGAATCAAACTTGCAATTGCAAATGTAGCATGTCTGCAGCACAAGGATCACCTAAGATCAAGGAATGGTTAAGTCAGAAAGTGACAAACAAAAAAGACTTACTATCAACGACACAAGATTTGTTGTATGGGTAGATGATGTTCTGAGAAGGCAAAAGCATAAGGTTTCATCACTGTCGTGAACACGATCATATATTCCAAAAAATGTATTCAACTTGGGGGGCAAATTGGAAGCTCCATCATCAATCAGCAGTACAATGTTACGAAGGGCAAGTGCCATCATGTGTCATGCCTGAATGCCAGCAAATAAGCCAGCCTAGTAAATAAGTGCATTGAGCATTTGATTCAAAGCAAGTTAAAGGAACGCACCATTGTCTGGGATGAAGGTAAGTCATGAAAGAAATCATATGAATGAATCCCATGGTGGGTGACATTGCTATAGAATTGGTGAGCCTGATGAAATGATTGTCCAGGATTAGCCTCATCCAGGGGACAGATGATTGCTGCAATGTTCTTGGCTGCCTCTAGCCATGCAGCATAAATAATGCATGGTGCTTCCTCTGAGATCTAGCATTTGAAGCTTTAGAGTGAATTTAGGGTGGAACACAGTCACATACCATCTCACTAAGTGCATGGAGGAAATTCTCATTGTTAATGCAAGTTCTCATGGATGTACCATTTATCACTATGTCCTCTGACCACATATGTATTGGCATACTTCCAGACAAGCAGGTGAAACAAAGGCTCACTGCTTTCGAAGATTCCACCTTTGCAGGCCATTTCTTCATACTCTGAAACAATGAACTCTCTAATTTCTTCAACCTGTCTTTGACAGAATGCATGTAGAGACACTGTTCCGAGACGAGCAATGTAGATCAGCATGAGCCTGTAACAAAAATCAACCCAGCCATTCAACCCATTGTCTTGAAGTATAATGAAAAGGGGGGCTATATCGATGGTAGTTAGTATATTGGGAGCAGTAGACTCAGACGCTTACACAGATGGATGCTTGCAAACTGCATGGCACTGTTGGTCACGTCTGCTTGTGACTGTTACGATTTATCTTCTCTTTCATCGCCTCGTCTTGTTCATCTTCTCCTCTCACTTTGACAATTGGCTAGGTGATCGTCGCTATCATCACTCCGCTTTTCTTCTGATCACCGGACCTATCTCGTTATCCTTGATCCGACTACCGTGTGAGACTTCTTCCTCTTCTGCTCTTCCGAACACTATTCTCTCTCACGACGGCTAACTTCACCCGCGTTCCATAACATTCTTCATTGTTCGTTTCCTCTCTTGTTCTAATTTCCTTTCTTGTCTTCTTGGTCCGTGCGCAAGGTAGACACGTATAAATACCTTGTTCGACTCTCATGTACTTCAGTCTTGAACTGCGCAATACTAGCGTATTATCAAGTCCCATCCTCGCGACTCTTTAGTCGAACTCTTAGTCCTCGTCTCGCTCAAGGCAACCCCTTGATCGATCCTTGTCTTAGTCTCGTTCCAGGAAACCCCTGAACGACCCTCGACCTCGTCTTCGCTCAAGGAACCCCCTTGACCGAATCCTTGTCCTCCTCGTTGTCTCTTGAGTTGGTCTCTTCGTGAGTATCACTCGAGTCAGCACGTTTAGGAGCCTCGCCTATTGTATACGCTACGCGTAACAGACCTCAATTGTTGTAGTTGATATAGATGTTGACAATAAATTATATTACGATCCAGTGTTAGCCCATTGAACAAACCTGATATTTACCTCATTTTGCCACAGCACAATTGCTGACCAGGAGCAGACCTAGATTATTGTGATAAGATTAAATAGTTGATATAAATGTTGACAATAAATTATATTATGATTCAGTGTTTGCCCATTGAACACACCTGATATCCTCATTTTGCCATGACATAATTGCTGACCAGGAGCAGAGCTAAATTATTGTGATAAGATCAAATCCTTGGCAGGGATTATGACTTCAATCAATCATATTACAATTCAGTGTTTGCCCGCTGAACAAACCTGGTGTCTGCAGGAGCTCACAGCAATTAAATCACTGGTGGGGATTATAATCTACTTAGTGTTTGCCAGTTGAATGTCGAACAAACCTGAAATTCCTTTTGTCATAAGATGATTTAAGATTTAAAAATGATCAGTTAATTAACAACCACTCAATCATATTTGTCAAGAGAAGAATACAATCAATGTGCATCAATTACAAGTTACTCAACAGCCATTTCTCCACATCAGCCCTTGCACGAGCCACAACCTTGTTGGCCCTGTGAAGCTTTAACTTGTTCTGCCATTCTGCAGTGGAATAGCAAGAGGGAGGACCTTCACCACAATAGCTACATATAACTTCTAGATGCTTCTGGAACCACACTTTATTATCTTTAGACCAGTAACCGACATCAAGTCCGAATGCCTCCCACATAGACTGCTTGGGCCACCATGATATGTTGGAAGTCTGTTCACCTTGGGATGAATGACATTGACCTAGATGAAAGTTCAGCAAGAAGCACCTTAGAAGGGGCGGATATCAATACAGACCTGTAGAAATTTTGTAGACACTACATATAATCTGCTCATCATTGGGGTCTAGCTCATCATCCCACAAGTACTCTGTCCCTATTCTGATGGCCGCACCATACTTTATGTAATCTTCAGATGGAGTGAGCCCCACAAGTACATCCATGCGATTGCCAATGGAATCACATGCCAGGCGTGCAATGATACCACCTGTCATATGCATGATTTTTAGTTAAGTCCAACTCCGCTACCTCCGCTACTCCAGACCTCTTTCCTTCAGAACTCCGGTGCGTTCGCTACCAAGACGCCACCAGGAGTCTCTGGACTTTTACCTCCAATCTCCTTATATCTCTCTACATTCTGTTCCTTGTACCTTGACACTTTTGTATTAGACCCGCCTCTTAGATTCGACCGCAGCTGTGTTCAACTGCAGACACAGCTCTGGCTTACTTTCCCCCCCATCTCTGCCTCCGTCCTTATACGAGTAATTTCCTAACTCCGCCTCCATATATAAATCCTCTGTACTCGATACTTGTACTCTAGTTCGAATATTGACTTAGATACCACTCCCCTACTCATGTCCATCTCCGATCTCCAACCCTCCATCCAAATTCGGGGACATGACCGTTGACAAGGGCACACCACATATGGTGAAGCCACAGTCCCTTCCAACCCAAAACTCCAGAGTTCCGGAGTTCCCTCAGGAGTTGAACCGGTCTTGACACCACCTTTGATCAATGCAACCCTAGCATAGCCCCGACAAAGTAAGCAGTCCCTCCTGTCTAGGTAAGAATTGTAGTTGGAGGGGCACAGCCGAAAATGGAATGGAAGGAAGCCCAGGCCCTAAGGAACCTTGGTGAAGATGGGAGTCGGTTGCGTGTGCGAGATGATACAAGTGCTGAATGGAATTCCTTGCAATGCAAGTTGAAGTGCAAGGGCATGCAGATCAGCACCAAATTGCATGCGAATGATCTGCAAAACCACCACAGGATCATCAAGACAGATCAAAAAGGGGGGAGATGAAATCTGATGGAAATGGATAAGGTAGAACATGCTAGGAGTGGAATCACCACTTAATGCAATATGAGCCCCTTCACGCCATTCAATGATAATGTCTCCAGACTTGTATTGATCATGGAGGCTGCTGTCCACCATGTTGCAGGTGATGAGTGGTTGACCATCAATAAGTCAAGCTATAAAGGCTGCAATCATATTATGATGGTTGAACAAGAGTGGGAGAGAAGCTCCACTCTTGCAGATATTCAATGCTAGCTGAGTTATGGTACTTGAGGAGTGAGTGAGTTGGTTGGATGGGGAATACACAAATCCATATCAAGTATATAGAATATCCTCTAGAAGGGGGAATTCCGGAGATTCCGAGGTTGGAATGGTGCCACCAACAAAGGTTGAGGTATGGTGAACTGAGGGATTGACCACAGGATTAACCGCAGTGCTGGCAGGCACAGGAGGTTAAGGCTTAAAGTCATTGTTCATATCATCCTCAAAAGGATCTTCTTTTCAAGGAGCATCGGGATCAAATTCTGTACAGATGTCCCATCGATCAGCAAATGGATCATAATGTTTCTGACCACCTGGGTAAGATTCCCAAATAAATGATGCCTTGTCACAACCAATGTTGTGATGGATTCAGAAATTATCCTGGTCGATCCATTGGAAAATGACCATGCCCTTTCTTCCAGGAGCACGATCCTTTAAAGCATGCTTTGCATGCATCAGACACGCTTGAAGTTGTGCTGGTGTCTCCCAGGCCTCTATCTCCTTGTTATTCTTTGTCTGATGTTCAAAGAATTGTTGCCACATTTCTTCTAGCTTCTAATGTGATCCATGCTCAGGCCGAGGAAAATGCCATTTGGGAACAGAGGGGCCAACACTCAAAGCTAAGCTAACAGCCTTTCCAAGGTCCTCATCGCTCGGATAACAATTATTGCTGACCCAGCGGCCCTTGAGTATGGTAAGGTTTTTGAAGAACTGCTTTGCATTGTGGTCATAGTATCCCCAATAGATGTAGACCAGAACATGGGCCAATGCCATTCTCTGCACATGACCCAAAGACTCCACATTGCTTGTTCACATGATAGTGCCGACCCTTGGCACCTCTGATGAAAATGTGCCAACAGGGGACTCTCTAAGCATTTGAACCATTGAAGGTTCAAATTCTTTCCACAGAAGGATTTGAGCCCATTCAGGATCAGGTCTGTTGAGCCCCAAATATCCACAAAGAGCACATGACACCATGGATATCAGGTGCTGGAAGCGTCAGAGTGCATGAGTAGCAGCACCATGGGCAGACTTTTCATTTGTTCATGGCCTTGCATAATGAGTTTCCTATGGAACCAGATGTAATATAACATTCAAGGGGGCGGAGACCAGGAGTACATTGAAGATGTCAGTAAGAAAACTATCCAGGGCTGTCCAACAAGCAAGAAGGGCTGGCTCCAACTGATAGCAGTGGTTTAACTGAATGATTGGGAGACTTTTGTGGGTGTATGAAAGGCAGGAGAAGAGGGGTCCATGCATGACGGGTGAGTAAAGGGTGAATGGGAGCTGAGAATAGTCCAGTGATATGAAGCAGAATTTGTGAGCTTCAAACAGCACCTGATTGTCCTCACCCCAGAAGGCCTCCTCAATGATAGCAGGGGGAGGAATTGATGTGTTGGGGGAGACAAAAACTGCACTATCTTGAACAAAAGTATGCATTGCTTGAAGGGAGTAGCAATTAACATCAAGGCTGAAGGAGGGGAGGAATCTGAACTGACTAAAAGACAACAAAAATTTGGGAAGTCAATGACTTGTAGAGAAAAAGGGAGACAATGAGGAATAACTCGTCAGTGTAAACACAAATGAGCTGGGACTTGTAGAGAAAAAGGGAGACAATGGGAAATAACTTGTCAGTGTAAACACCAATGAGCTGGGACTCATGGAGAAAAAGGAAGATGATGGGGAGTAACTCATCAGTGTAAACACCAATGAGTTGTGGCTTTTGCAGGAAGAAAGTTGTCAATGTAATGGGCAAGAGAAGAAAGAGAGTTTTTAAAAAATGTGGTAGAGGTAGAACAGGAGGAAAAACAATGTGGGCCAACAATGCACATGGACAATGCACATGGACAATGCATGTGGACAATGCATGTGGACAATATGTGTGGACATTCATGGGGATCGCTGGGATCCTCACTTACACATTGCATGCACAAATGGGGTGTCATGACTCAGATGGGTATGGAAGACTGTGGGTGGTGCTGCCCACAGTAAACCATAGAGAGCGATGGGAATACTCCCCAATGTTGAACATTGGGGAGTGTGGAGAAGAAGCCGACGATCACAAGCTAAAGCTAATTCTAACTCTCATTGTTTGGTCCACAACTTACCATTTTTGGCAACCACCCATTGCTCCTCATTCGTCTTCCACCACCTGTGTCATCATCACTGTCCACAGTTTACTGTGGGCAGTGTCTTGCACTCTCTGTGGTTTACTGCAAAGAGCACCATAAACATGGCAGTCACTCCCTGTGTTGCCATTGCTGTCCGTAGTTTACTACAGACAGTGTCACCGTCTGCAGTATGCAGAGTCATCCAACTCCACAGTGTTGCACACCATGGAGTCTTCGCTGTCTGCTAGCTTGTCAAGGCTTAATTTCACATCGCTGAACCCTCTCGTGTGTAGTGTCACCATCACCCATCAGTATCTAATCATCATCTCGTCTTTCCAGCCTGTACTATTTGAGTCGTCATCATCTTCGTTTTATCAGATATGTATGTTTCTTTATCTACCTAGTAATGCCAACCTAATATCCTGTATCACAGGAAGTCCTGTAAAAATACTTGCTCTTGGAACTTCTGAGGTTGTCTCTCAAGCCAATCTGTGTTATAGAATGCCCTTGGCAGATTCTCAACTGAAACATGAATGACAGTCACTCCCCTTGTCACTGTCTGCAGTGTGCAGAGTCATTCAACTTCATGGTGTTGTACACTATAAAGTCTTCCTTGCTATTCATCAAAGCTTTACTTTATGTTGCTAAACCTCTTGTGTGTAGTTTCACCAGATATCATCAATCACCTGTCAATACCTAGTTTACTATCTAGATACATTTTGTCATCCATCTGTGCCCCTAGTGTCTTTTAGGGTGTGTGAAATCTTGGTGCTATGCAGAGATATTTTTTCATGGTGTTCCGATTATCACCACCAATATCCAAGGTATTCCCCCTGCTCAAAAACAACCTTGTTCTCCATGCAGCTCGTGGGGAGCACACAGAGCATGCTCTAGTATGAATCATATGCCAGACAGGCCGCTATCTCCAGGTGATCTCGCTCTTCATCTCCCCATGCCTATTTGCAACTCCTCTGACACAACTTCGCCAGAAATCAGCTATGCTAGGATCCAGAGCCTGCCACACAGGTCACCCTACAACCCATCGACAGTTATCCCGAGATCGACACTGCCATCATCTTCTCTAATATTCTCATCATTCCCCAAGCCTTTGGCATGGTAGTTTTCATGAACTCTGGTCCTGAGGACATGTAGCACCTTGAGACCGATTGCATCAGCGAACGCCTCTAGTATGTATACTATGCCATAACACTCACATGTCACTGCCTTATGGGCCATGTCCCATGTCCCACTTATCAGCTTCTGTGGTGCCCTCTGGACATTTGTGTCCTACATTTGTGGGGCTGTCTCACCTGAATGTCGCAGGCTGGTCTGGGCGGAAAATCTCACACCAATGGCTGACAAGTATTTACGCTGGATTTGCGTCGTCTCTCATTTTCTCTTCTTTCCCTCATCCTACAATGCCAACATGCAGGTGCAAATATACAGTGCTCACAGAACCCTCCCAGGTCCTCCAGGCCATGTAAACCAACCCCGACAAGGAGGTCTATTATCTCCATCAGACTGGAGGGATATTTGAAACCTATGAGTACATGCAACCCACTACCCTCCCCCCTTTTCCTAACATTTTTTTGGATTCCAGCTAGAGGTTGTGGGTCATTTGGATCACTCAGTAGAGCTGTTTTTGAACAAGAGTACATTCTCTTCTTGTACAGTCTCATCAGTCCTGATTGCCTTCCTAGAAGTTTTCATCAATGTTCAGGGGAACAAGTGAGCCTTTGCTTTGACTGACATCCACCCTTTATGCCATTACCCGAGAGCATAGAGACTCTGCCACCAGATCAAGCTTCTTCCTCCATCTCTCCCATCCAGACCCCTCTAGTTGATCCCACAAGCTATGGAGAAATACATAAGATCGCCAATGACTTCAAGTTGCCTGTTAAAGAAGCATTGGCCAAGGATGATTCTCTTCAGTAAAATTCTGGAGGAGCCTCATGATAAAAGCCATGAAAAGGGAAAGGCCACTCAAAAGGACAGGGAACAATGTAATACTATGAGGTAGGTCGGCATCATGTCTTGCAAAGAGTATGATCCATTCATACTCTCCTTAGTCATGACCACCTGGCTTTTTCCAAGTCAATTCTCCAGAGGTTCATTTATAATTGTGTCAACTGTGATGCAGCAGTAGCTTCACCTTGGACTGTAAAAGAGGCAATTGCCAAACACTATGGTGTAGATTCCATCATGCTAGAGGAAGCCCAGAGAGGTGTTGAAAACATCAAGGAAGGTGAGATTGATAAACAGAAAAAGATCTGGAAGGATAAGAAAGGACCCCAATGAAGAAACAAGCGAAGATGACATCATTCTTGCTGTATATTCTTGAGTGATCTTAGTCAAAGATCTTGCTGTTGTGGCAGAAAAGCAGGAGCAGGAAGCATGCGACAAGGTAGAATAGCAGCAGAAAGCCAAAGAGGAGGTTGAACAGCTTGTAGTGGAAAGGAAGAAGAAGAAACCCATATGCTACTTCATCGAGGATCTGGATGTTCACATCTTGGAGAAGGAGAAAAGAGCTAGCACTAAGGTCAAGAAACCAATTCTTAGTCAAGTGCACTTGCCCTTTGGCAAAGACCAGGCTACTTTCAAGTCTTTTCTCATGACCTGGAATTTCTTGGTCATGTATGGGTGAGTTGGTATTATGCTCCAGCGAAACGTTTGCACTGACCTTACGTTGCAGTCAGCCTCTGCACATTATCCTTTTTTGATGGATGACTTTGAACATGCGCTCTGACATTCTATTATAGATCCCCATGCCCTTTGCTTTGCGAGATACATGCAACTCTCATCTATATTTTATGAACTGTGCTGTTTAATCGCCATAGTGTTGTTCTTTCCTTATTGCACATGAAGGATACTCTGGAGGAAGAGCACAAAATCTTAGGCATCACAATTGACAAACTAGCAGCTGCAATGGCTGGTGTAGGGAACAATTTGGAATGTCCCACTTCACCCTCAGGATGTGAGAACTGGCAGGGAGGATGCCTTGCTTCACGCACATGAGCTCCCATGCATGCCACTAATTGGTAGATGCTGTTCATCATCCATGCATTCGACGGCAGCTTCGACTTGGCTCCTGCAGCCATCTCTGTCAGAGTATTTGTCACATTATTCTGCTTCGCTATTAACGTAGGCAGTCTTAATATAGCGAGCTGCTGTGTCATGATCATTGCAACAGGTATTGTTCAGTAGACCTAAAGTGATTTATTCCAATACAATAGTAGTAATTGACATAAGCAGAAGAAACATCACAATAATCGGGGCAATCACCAAATGTGAGAATGAGTGAACTCAGAACAATAGGGGTGATTAGTTTTATACTGTACTATGGCAGGCAGACAGTGCCTATTGTTCACTTTTCCCTCTCCATTTTTCCCTCTCTCATTGCTCGTTGGTGTTTACACCAATGAAGCGAAAGCCCGACAAGTTATCTTTCATCTCTCCCCCAAGTTGAACTCCTGGCACAGGCGCCTGCAAGGAAACACAGTTATGTATGACGACATGATCATCAATGATGTCCAACACACAGAGAGAGGTGAACTGTGTGGGGGGAAAGGATTGTATCATCTGTGAGACAGTGACCCTGACAGCGAATCCGATGCTGGATATGAAACATCAAGGGATGAACAGGCCTATGAATCTGTAAGCATGTTTCATTTGCTTGTAATGTTTGCTGATTGCATTAGGACTCAGTACAGCCAGTTCACTTCAAAAGAGTCAATTAATCAAGGGATGGATGTGGCCATGAATCTGTGAGCCATATCTGACCTGGCTGGGATGCTTGCTAACCGTGTTAGCAGTGGGTATGGTCTACAGTTCACATCAAAGAAGTTGACCGATTTGCCAATTTGCAAGAAAAATTCCAAAAGTCAAAGGCTACACTTTGGGATACTATTATAAAAAATGAAGAGCTTATGGTAATATCTTCAAATCCTACACTCCTTTCTATTCATGTTGTATACAGGCCATGAATAACAAGCTGCAGAAGGCTCAGATAGAACAGCAGGCTGCAATTGAATCTTTTCAGCAGGAAGTCAAGTCTTGGGCAGAGAAAGAAAGTATAAAAATGCAGGGTATCATACATAGATTCACATTTTAAACAGCTGAGAGTAAGAGTCTAGTTGACGAATGCGGCACAGCTGAAGTCTCACAGAACCAACAGGAAGCAATCGCAACAATGCAAAGGAAACTGGATTCTGAACGTAAGGAGAACAAGTTAGAAAGGGAAAGACTAAGGGTGAGTCTCATAATGATTGGCAAGGGCGGCACTTACCAGGACAGATCCAAAAAGAGAACAAAGTCACTGCAATGAGGAAACAGCAGGAACATGAACTACAAAACAAACAAGTAAGCTGGGATGATCATCAACATATTTTGTGTCTGAACTCATTCATAGAAAGGTCAGAGTGTGTTATCAGCAATGCAAGATGGTGTACAGGAGGACAGCCCACAAGAAGCCCATGATACCCCCAAGAAAGAACCATGAAAATTGTTTACTATGGCCATACCACAACCCTCAGGCAGCAAAAGGGATACACAAAGGACTCCAAGATTGTGAAGGACAGGAAAAACATCAAAAAGAGTGGAAGTGGTTGCTGAATTGATGGTAATTATGTATACCCTCACTCCAAGGCCAGAATGAACTGACACAGTTCATAGCACAACAACAATGATGATGCAGACATGGAATCAATCGTGAACGCTGAAAACCAGATATCACCAAAGGATACTACTGGTCATGGATTGGGTGACCTAGCAGACATCATGTGAAACATGGAAGCCATGATCAATTGTCTACTTGATGAATGGGGATGTGTGCAAAGGGGTGACTCACTGACGACACCCAAAGGAAAGGCACCTATGTAAAAGGACCAGGAAGTCAATGACAAGAAAAGCGATGCACATCATGCAAAGCACCTTGTAGGATACTTGATATTTCACATGTCAGTTAGCAATAAGCTAATTGCTGCCAGGCATGCATGCGCAGTCTATTCAAGAGGGTATGTGACATAGAATGCAACAATGATTTTGGAAATTATTTGTCTGCGACAGTGGAACAAGTAATAGTATTTGAGGAAGGGGGGTAAAGGGCCAGATGACGAACACCCACAGTGGGACATGAGGGCCCTGAAAACCTCTCCCTGGAACAATGCTGTCATCAACATTTTTGTGGAACAACTGATGAAGGACCTAGGACAATCTCCATAATTTCTGCCAAAGACCAGAAAATACTGGGAGGATGCTATTGGGGAGAAATTTACTTGAATCAAGGCGGTGTGGACCAGGGCTCAACCAAAACTGACTGATACAGGATGGAGAGGACACTGATGAGGTTGAAAAGCATAGGATTGAGCAGCATGAAAAGACACTGAAGAGGAACAGGATATGAGAGCACAGAGTAAATGTAAGTCTT
>JBBPNZ010000002.1:0-107801 GCA_038091195.1 Phylloporus rhodoxanthus | reverse complement strand
TTCCGCACCGGTGGGTGATGCGTTTACCCGCCCTCCACCATACCTCATCGTAAGGGTGCAGAAAATTCAGACTTCTTGACAATCCATACGGCGTTTGCAGCTTGGCGGAGGTCTGCTAATCAAGGGTCCGCCCACAAGTTCTGTCGAAAGAATTTCCTCAGTCACGAAAATCTACTGCAAATCGAGGAACTACGACAGCAATTCCTTGGGTTGGCAATCTGCATCTTATAGCTTTCATGTCTCTGATGCCTCTGTTCCAGTTATTTGGTAGATTCTTCCTTTATCCGTGTCGATACGGAATTTGTAAGGGAGCTAAGTCGGTAAGTCGCGATGCTCGTGTCATTTCAAGTGGCTCATCTTGGTGCACAGTGCTCGGTTTGGGCGCAATAGGTATCGGTTTGTCATGGTCCCTCCTGAATTGGATAGCAACAGCCATAATCTTGCTATCGTCAATGCTGCTCTACTTTCTGGGTTATATCCCAAGCTTCTTTGCATCGAGGCGAAAAATGGACTCCAAATGTCCACGTTTTCGACCAACAAGACAGTTTTCTTCCATCCTTCTTCCGTCAATTTCCGGATGAAACCCGAGAATATTGTTGCAAACTATCTGGTTTACTTCACTCTCATGTACGTCGTGGCATGACGTTATATAGGTAGGCATACTCACTCGAGTCAAGGCGGTCGAAGAAGCTTTATGCTTGGGAGACTGCACCGATTGACGACCTCGCCATGCTCTTGTTGTGCGGTGAATGCGACTTCAAGGTCTGTCTTTTATTGTGGGATCATATAGTTTAATGACCGATCAATGTGTAGCTCATGTCAGATACGACCATCGTAGACCGAAAGGCCAAGTATTGCATTCCACCTAGAACCAACGTAGTTCTGAAGATTCTGCGAACCCAACTGAGCAACATTTTGGCACAGCAATTCCGAGGCAAGGCTTTGACGGAGTCACAGGTCCAGTGGCATAAGCTAGCAATGACTACGTTGGGCAGGACGAAGCTGGAAACTGAGATCAAACAGGTTGCGAGCGGCACGACAATGGTAATTAGATGATCTCGACACGTCTAACTGATAGCAAAGGTTGAGATTGTGTAGCTCATAACTTGTAAAATGCGTCGGCCTATCTGTAATTCTTCCCGGTTGTCATAATGGGAGGCAGTGCCATTGTATTCATATTTCTCAATGTGCAGGAGAGGATACATGGATATGGAGCTGTGGGATCACTGCTCGTCTTCGTCTTCCCCATCACGACTGTGCGATTATGGCGAGATCAGACGGTAGACCAAGCACAAATAAGTGAATACATACGCAATGCCATAAAATCGGAGCTGATAAACGTCTTTTGAGGATGCGACAACTCGAATCCAATCGCGCGACATGTTTTTCTTGAGGAACTTCTTCGTCAAGTACTTGAGATACCGTTTGGAGAATGCAACATTAGATGTGACGGTGATTTTGTTGCTTGCTAAGGAGGAGGTCAGGTGAGTAGTCAGAGTGTGTTATGAGATACTCTACCATCGCGTATTATCTTGATGCTGTCGCCAAGTTGACCGGTTTTACCGTCGAGCTTTATGCGGTCATGGAGAAACTTTTCAAAGTCGGCACCGTCAAAGAGCTCGTCGGCGGCGGGACGGGAATAGTCGATGATGAATTTGTGTTTCGTGGAGGGGGTCTTTTGTGCGGCGGGCTAAAGCATCAAGACGTGAGCCTACTGAGAAGGTAACTCAGCAAAGCATTGCCTGGACTGACCATCTTGACGAGGAGTTGTGGGTTGGATCAAGACAAGCGTGATGATGCTGATGACATTAAAAACTGTACAGTTGTGTTCCCACGATACGGTGACTGACATAATCACCACAAAAGGAGACATATTCTCACATGATATATCTGTTCCCCCGCAAAACGATCAGCTGGCTCGCATGGCCGCTTCACTAACTCGCGAACAGGTTGCCTCTGTGCAGAGGAAAGGCGACTATGCCATCCAGTCTGAGTCCTCGCAGCCAAAACTTGACACTTCCCAATGGCCCTTGTTGCTAAAAAACTATGACAAGTTGCTCATTCGTTCGAGCCATTTCACCCCCATTCCATCCGGTAGCAGTCCTCTAAAACGTGATATCTCCAGCTATATCAAGTATGTTTAATGTTTTTCATTGTCTAATTCTCATTTTTCACCTTCCACAGGTCCGGTGTCATCAATCTAGACAAACCATCTAACCCGTCCTCCCATGAGGTCGTTGCTTGGCTCCGACGAATATTGCGAGTAGAAAAAACTGGTCACAGTGGAACTCTCGATCCCAAGGTGACAGGCTGTTTGATTGTCTGTATTGATCGCGCAACGCGTCTGGTTAAATCCCAACAAGGCGCAGGTACGCCTATATCCCCATCGAATGACCACAATGCGACTGACTGAGGTTCAGGAAAGGAGTACGTTTGTGTCTTGCGATTACACTCTGGCCTCTCGAATCCCACTGCCCTTCCACGCGCCCTTCAGACCCTCAGTGGTGCGCTTTTCCAGAGGCCCCCTCTCATTTCTGCCGTCAAGCGTCAATTACGCATACGTACTATCTACGAATCCAAGCTCTTGGAATTTGACGAGAAGCGTAATCTTGCCGTATTTTGGGTATCGTGCGAGGCCGGCACCTACATTCGAACATTATGCGTTCACCTTGGTCTTATACTTGGCGTCGGCGGTCACATGCAGGAGCTAAGGCGAGTGCGAAGTGGTGCCATGTCAGAAAATGATGATATCGTGACTATGCACGACGTGTTGGATGCGCAGTGGATGTACGATAACACGCGCGATGGTGGGCACCAATCTTGTTCCTCTGTGATGCGCTGACATTTCACAGAGTCGTACCTTCGGCGCGTCATCCGACCTCTCGAGAGCTTATTGGTTGGTTATAAGCGTATCGTGGTAAAAGACAGCGCAGTTAACGCGGTGTGTTACGGAGCGAAACTAATGATACCTGGTCTCCTTCGTTATGAGGCTGATATTTCTGTCAATGAGGAGGTGGTCCTCATGACGACGAAAGGTAGCATTCAACTCCTTGATGAACACTTGTATATTGACAGTCGAGCAGGAGAGGCAATCGCTCTTGCAGTTGCTCAGATGTCCACGGTTGAGCTCGCAACATGTGATCATGGTGTTGTCGCAAAAGTGAAGCGATGCATCATGGAGCGAGATACTTACCCTCGAAGGTGGGGCCTTGGTCCCATGGCATTGCAAAAGAAAAAGCTGGTACAGGAAGGGAAACTCGGGAAACACGGAGAAAAGCTTGACGGTGTTACTCCCGCTGAATGGTCCCGTGATTACGTCGATTACAACCGAGAAGTAAGTTCACTACTATCGCCCTTGTGCGCCGCAAGCGCCAGATATTCAACAATTTTGTTTAGCACCCTCCTGCCCCTGTTGCCACGCCTGCGGTAGTTGCAGTTCCCGAGCCACCAGTACAAGCAACCATTGGCGAACCGTCGGGTTCTCCACGAAAGGAGAAAGAAAAGAAGCGCAAGCGCAAATCAGAAGCTGCTGAAGGGAGCGACAATGTTGCCGTTCCCGCGGAAGGTGAAGATATTGATCGTGGCGAAAAGAAACGGAAGAAGGAAAAGAAGGCAGGGGAGGACGACGAAGCACGGAGGGAGAGGAAACGTTTGAAGAAGGAGAAGAAAGCGAGGGAAGCGGCAGCAGACGTGTAAGCGTAGCAGCGTCCCGCGAGATTGTACAGGTCGGGCAGGTGTAACGGGTTTTGATCTAATCTGATCTTGATGGCAGCTTGTAACATTTGATTGACCAGCATCTATCACTACGCTCTCCAACCACCATCAATCAATCCAGTAAATTTGTAGATCCCCACATGGTTAAGAGCATTGCAATGGCACGTTTCGACCTCTCATCCCCATCGTCTGTCTCAGTATGACCGTCGCACCACCAGTCGAAAGGTTGAAGAGCCAGAAACAGATACCCAAGTCTGAAACTAGTGAGCTCTTCGGAATAGCAAAGGACACTTTGAGACTAATTGTTCAAAACAGGCCCTGATTATGAGATCTTACATGCCCTCGGGGAGGGTGCTTATGGCACTGTAGCAGCAGCTCTCCACAAGCCCTCTGGAAGATATGTCGCGATCAAGAGGATCCTTCCTTTCGACCATGCCCTGTTCTGCCTGCGGACACTACGAGAACTAAAGTTGCTCAAGTTCTTCTCAGAGGTATGCGTGAATGAAAATGCATGTACACTTCATTCTTCCTCGTACTATACGCTCATCGCCGTATCTGATTAATCTAGATCATTTCGATATTGGACATCGTCAAAGGCTACGCTGCTTCAAGGAGGTCTATTGTAAGACTACGTCTCTCTTGTCCTAGGCGTTTATCCAACTTTAGCCAGTTGTTCAAGAACTAATGCAAACTGACATGCATCGCGTCATACGCACTCAGTCGCTTTCTGACGATCACTGCCAAGTAATTAATCTCTTCTTTGAATCAATACCGTTACCAACGTCGTGCTTCCTAGTACTTCATCTATCAACTCCTCCAAGCCCTCAAGTCCATGCACAACGCAGACATCGTTCATCGAGACCTTAAACCTGCGAACCTGCTGTTAAATGCCAACTGTGATTTAAAGGTCTGCGACTTTGGCCTAGCCCGAAGCATCCACTCCACTGCCCCCGGATCCAAAGAGGCAGGACTAATGACCGAGTACGTCGCGACACGCTGGTATCGGGCACCCGAAATTATGCTTTCGTTCAAGATGTACACCAAGGTACGGCTTGTATTCCACTCTCAGACCAGTTTTCCTCGATATCTTAGGCCATTGATCTATGGGCAGTCGGCTGTATCTTGGCAGTTGCTTACTCGGAAACCTCTCTTTCCGGGTCGGGATTACGGACATCAGCTTGACCTTATTCTGGATGTAATACTAGGTCCGCCACCATCACAGTTGATGTTGTGTTGCGCAACTCAAATTACATTCCCAGGCACACCGACACTGGATGAGTTCTATGCCATCACCTCGAGGCGATCAAGAGACTACCTCCGAGCACTTCCTATTCGCAAGCGGAAGCCTTTCACACAACTTTTTCCCAAAGTGTCCGCAGACGCTATCGATTTCCTGCAGAAAACACTAGTTAGAACACCAAGTTTTTGGCGGAGATATTGACAACAACCATTTGTTATAGACTTTTGATCCGAAAAAGCGCCTGATTGTTGATGAAGCTTTAGAACATCCGTACATTGCAGCATACGTGAGCCTAACTGACCTTTGTTAATCAGATCACAGGTGACAGATCTTCCTCATCAGCACGATCCTGAAGACGAACCAAGTCTTGTATCGTTGGACCCGGACTATTTTGAATTCGACCGTGAGCAAGAATAGCTGTACTACCGAGCTTTATGCTCACACCTTTGCACAGAGGACGATCTCACTCGAGAGGATTAAAAGGTGCCAAATGCGTGCTGGTTGCTTATTGCCATCTAACGGATACCTTTCAGAACTTTTATTCGACGAAATCCAATCATTTGTTCCGTCCATTTAATTGACTACAATGTCCCAGCTGTGATCAGTATAATTACACAGGTATGTATATACTTATAAGATGATTTCTCCAAGTTATCGTAGAGGACGCGTAGATTCGACAGCTAATATCTTACATGATGAAACAACCTAAGACAAATGGCGGTATGCCTCGTTAATCGAAAATGTGCCAAGCAGGGTCGAAAATAAGAATAACCTTTTGTCATGATCTCAAAACCTAGAATCTACCCCCCGCCCAGAACCCTGATGCAACCCCTTCAACACCGAAATCTCCAAATCTCGTGTCACCGTCTAACTCCGTCCCATACATCGTACGCTTCGCTGGAGGGGCAGGGGTACCTTGTTCAGTAGCCGACGTTTTAATGACCGTCAAACCGAGACCCGATGCAACTTCATTACTCGAAGGAGCTCTCTGGAGTCCACTTGACCCGCCAGGTTCCCCACGCGCAAGAGACCCTCCAGAGGGAGCGCGCCCACTCGCCCTTGAACTCGATCGTACGACGCCAAACGCCCCCAGCCGGTCGGAGTGGCGACTGCCTGGGCGGTCGGGATTTGCTGCTGGCGAAGGTGAGGTAGGTGGCTCTGGGTGAGGAAAGGTTCCCATCGCGTGAGGGTACACAGCCTGAGCAGGCGTCGAAGCAATCGGTATGAAGGCGAAGCTGAAGGGATTTTGATTCTCGACGTTATTTGCGGAGCTGGTTGCTGGTGCACTGATGAGGGAAGGAGAAGTGGGGCCATAAAAGTTCGGAAGACGTTGGATTGGAGGCGGCGGGTCCTCTTCTCTTCCAGAGAAAACGGGAAAACTAGGCACACCGCGCCGTCTAGGGGATCCTACAGGATCAGAAGGCCCAGCTTGTGGGGCCACCGAGGATGGCACTTCTGTAATGTTTTCCTCTGGTTCATTGAGCTTTGCCCGCTTACGAGCTGCTCGATCGTCATCACCATCCAGCTCCGTCTCCACACCCTCTTGTACCAGTTCGAAGACTTCTGAAGTGTCACTCGACATAGGATCTCGCGGACGCTTCCCCAAAACCGAGTGCGGAAACCCAGGCAATAGAGAACCGGTTTGTGTAGGTCGGACCACGTCATCAACGGGTCCTAAGTCAGGTGGCACTTGATTATCGAGGCTGGAGGGATCACTTGAAAGATCGGAGGCTTCTGCATTTTCTATGGCTGGAAGACTGTATTCTGATCAGAGTTGGGAAAGAAAAGTGCGGCAAGCTAACATACGCAATAGAGGGATAGTAAGGAGTTCGAACACGCTTGGGCGTCGAAGGTGGCTCTGGCAATCGAGCTGAATGTTCCTGACCCATCGTCATTGAGGTATCACCAGGCGAGCTCTTTGCTCGAGCTCGGAGATCTTGGATCTCAAAGGTGAGGTTTCTGATTTTTCTTTCGAACGTGTCAATCATGGAAGAGACCTTGTCCCTTAAATCGGTGAGTTGTGCTTTGTGAGAGTCTAACTCCTGTTGTATAGGGGCAAGCTGCTCGCAGAATGAGGATGGATATAGTTATTCCCGCCTAGTCACTCACTGCCTCGGCAATCACAGTTTCCAAAGCATTGCTTGAAGGTCCGGGAATGGAATACGTCAATTCTGATTGATTACCTGCTCGCTCCGGGCTCCTGTTGGAATCTATTGCACGAGGGGTTAGGTGTGAGCATAGAAAGGGCATGGGATCACTTACGCAGGGGAGCTTCTACAGAACTGTTCAATTCCGGTTCTGGAAATTTCTCAGCATTGGGAATGCCACAAAAAGTTATGCTTCTGACCCTCTGCGATTGTCGCTTCAGATGGCTTAACCGACCTGCTGCTCCTTGCTCTTTTTGGTGTCCGGTTGATACTAACAGATTTTGTGACAGCGCGAGCACCAGATCCACCTGCTATTACTGGACGTCCCACACCGAGCCGATATTGAGTTTCTTTTGCTTTCCTCGTACGTTGAGGGGCTAGTTGCTCATGGTGTTTGATTTGGTGGTGGCGTTGAGGAAGAATGGGTTGTGCTTCGTCCTCAGAATCATGAACAATTACGGAGCCAGTGGATTGTCCCCTAAGTTTGGCTCCGCCGACGCTCGGTGTTCTGGTTGAAGGTGGTCGCTGGGGAACTTGTGGAGGGTTATGCCGAGGTGCTTGCGGCCTTTGCGGCAGTGAGAGGAGAATGTGAAACGAGCTAGTTGAGGCTTACTGCGAGGCATCGACTAGAAGATCGATTAGTGCTTCGGTCTTGAGATTTGCCTTTACGCCATAGTCCTGGGTGATAAATTGAATGAGATCCGGGGGTGGATTGAGCGTGAAAGAAAAGAATACTTTGCATAGCTTCTGTATATCTGCACGTTTCATCGCCCGGAGGGCTTCTCTTCCTGGTACTCTGCTCATCGGGGATGTGCACGTCGTGGTTTGAGTGCAAGATGCAGACAATAAAGGGAACCAAACAACGCGACGTCACATGATCGGCGTGCTTGACTCCACTCCATGCTCACCCTTTCCCAAGTCGCCCAACACAACACGACGACGTGCGTATCTTCCTCTTGCCAATACCTCTTACCCATCCTCATTACAGCTCTTGCTGGGTCATTATACGAAACAAGGTCTACGATGTCACAGACTTTCTATTCGTGAGCGCTTCATCATCACTTGCCCCTTTTCTCACTCTCTTTAGGATCACCCCGGAGGTCCTCAGGTAATTCTGGACTTCGGCGGGCGCGATGCTACCGCAGCCTATGTACCGATCCATCCCGCCGATGCGCTCGACAGGAATATCGCTCCCGAGAAGCGTCTCGGTGACCTTGATCGTGCCTCGGTCCTCAAGCTGCGACGGGTCATCAAAGACCGTCCAAAGACAAGGGACGAACTACGAGTAGAGCAGGCTCTCGGGAACAAACCTCCCCTCAGCCGAATAATCAATGTCCAAGACATGGAGGTATAGTCCACACCCTTCCCGAATCTCGATTCTGATATCCCTCCAGGAAACGGCCAAGAAACTTCTTCCTTACAAAGCTCTGGCTTATTATGCGTCTGCCGCCGATGACTCTATGAGTACGTCCCTCTGTCACGCTGATCATCGATGTCACTGCAATGGTACGAAAAGCGCACATGGAAAACGCTCGCGCATTTAGTCGCTTTTTCTTCCACCCCAGAGTCATGAGGGTTGTCTCTGGCTGTGATACCTCGTCGACCATTCTTGGTTACAAGACATCCATCCCCGTCTATATCAGTGGCTCTGCGCTAGCTCGACTCGGCCATCCTCTCGGGGAAATCAATCTTACCCGCGGTGCTTACAGGACTGGCATCATACAGATGGTTTCAACAAATGCCTCGCTGTCGTATGGCCAGATCGCCGCTGCTCGAGGCTCACCCGACCAGCCCATCTTCTTCCAGTTGTACAAACACAGGAATGATACCTCGGCTGCAAAACGTATCCAGGAAGTCGAGGCACTAGGATATAAGGCAATCTTTCTTACGGTCGATGCACTTGTACCATCAAATAGAGAGTTAGATACCCGTGCCCCTCATTACTTACAGGATTTTGAGAATCAAGAAGCCAAATGTCAACCAGGTTCCACGGATGGTGAACAGGGATTGAGTATATCAGGCACCGCTGGCAGCCTCATCATCAATAACGATCTTGACATGACTTGGGCACGGGTGGGTTCTCCTATAATGCAATCGCGTTTATTCCACATCATCTTTTATCTACAGACCATACCATGGATGCGAAGCATCACGAGACTTCCCATAGTTATTAAAGGCATAATTTCCTCACTTCTTTTTTTCGCACTCGCTGACAAACAGCATAGGGATACAATGTGTTGCTGTGAGACAGTCTTAGTTTCACCGATGCTAAATTCTTACTGCATGAAGGATGCTGTTCTTGCCGCAGAGGCCGGCTGCGAAGGCATCGTATTGTCCAACCATGGTGGTGAGTTTGAGACTTGTAAGCTAAGACGTATTTCATTTTTCCCTTCCAAGGTCGTCAACTTGAGTAGTGAGTTATTCGTACTGGTTGACATACCTTGTCCAGTTTCATTTAATAAAATTTAGTTCACTTCCACCCCTGGAAGTGCTTCACAAGCTCCGCAAGGAACATCCAGAGGTATTCCAGAAGATTGAAGGTACGTAACGCGGCCCTCCTCACTTGTGGTCTGCCTGATAAAATCATCAGTCTACATCGATGGCGGCATCCGGCGAGGTACCGGTTGGTGAACATGATTGGATCAACTTACTTCAAATTTACGGTACTCCTTAGACATACTCAAAGCCCTCTGTCTCGGCGCAAAAGCTGTTGGACTTGGCCGCGCCTTTCTCTACGCGCAGAGCGTAAGTAACGATTCTTGTATTGAATGCATTCAGCTGACAGCCACTCAGGCTTATGGTGAAGCTGGTGTCGTTCATTTGGTGCAAATCCTGCAACGCGAAATTAAATTCGGTATGGAGTCTCTCGGTGTCCGGTCAATCGACCAACTTTGCCCTGAGATGGTGAGTGCTCACACAACAAGCGAAATTTGACATTGATACTTGATAATTGAGGTCGAGCGCATGGACTGGCAACCCGCAATACCCGTCAAGCTATGAGAGTGCATCATGTTGTTATGAGTTCTACCAATCCACAAAGTAGTAGCATTAGGTTTTTGGTTCACATCCTCAGCCAAACATTTCACGTGATCGCGCCTCTTCCACGTTCAACATCAACCATTCACGTTTGGCTCTTGACCCTAACGTTCGCGACCACCCCCATATCTGTATCATTACCTTTTTATTTCTGATCCCTCACACCATCGAGAGGATATCGCATGGGATTCTGTCGCAGGTGTGGTGACATTGTCATTGGAACGCGTTGCAAGTGTGGTGGTGCAGCAGTTGGTTCGTCTGTCACAAACTGATGTCGCGATATCGTAGCTGAGATGATCTAGCACCTGTTTTACAGTGGTCATCTTCCAATTGTCAGGACAAGTGGTCGCAGACCTACATTTCGAAAGACAACTCCCCTACCCACACACCTATTCAGATCGACAGTACTTTCTCTGCATCGCACTCCAATGTTGCACAGACGGGGGCAGGCGTTGTACCAGATCAGAACACTCCACACCCTCCGACCGGCCGCCGCCCCGGTTCATCTCGTCTCGCCTCCCCTTCGATCTCCAGTCGCACCACATCACAAATTAGCTCCGCCACCAGTCCACCGCCTCTATCAAGGCGATCTTTATCAATTAGCGAGCGTAGTCCGCCTGCTTTGGAGGCCGAAGCTGGTATTTCACACGCTCAGAGTGCGCCAGAACTTTCCAAAGCATTTGGTTCCATGTTGCAGCCTAAGGAATCTCTTGCACCATACGCCTGCGCAATATGCCTGGCCGAGTTTCAACCGGACGCGACAATCTACCCCGATCCCTCTTCGCCCCGGTCATTCGATCGATTTCTGTGTCGACCATGTTTTGTTGTCAGCGGCGGCTCGAAAGGTGACTGCCCGGTCTGCCGTAGGCCTGTCCTCATTTTGAAGAGTGACGGGGGTTTTGTTGAAACATCTGGTCGCGTTTGGCACAAGAAGTGCTTCAAATGTGAAGGATGTCGGAAGAACATCGGAAATACCCCTATGGTTGATTTATTGGGGCAACCCTCCTGTGCTGATTGCTTTGATACTTGTCTGAAGCGAAATAGCACGCCAAGGAGGTCCTACCCGCTGCCCCAAGTGGATAATCGAACACCGGTGACACTTCCTAAGGACCTTAGGAGCCGGGAGGGTAGTCCTGCAATCGATGAACTCGAACAGAGGCTTGGTATTATGAAGAATAGGGAGGGAAGCCCTGTGCTTGAAGAACTCACACAGAGATTGAATGCGGTTCTTAATCGTGCACCACGCGATTCCTTTCCGTCGCCGTCTTCATCCTCCCCACTGAACAAGGACCAGGAGAATAGCCCACTCGCGCTAAAAAGGAAGAAGTCGGCGACGCTCATCACATCATGTGGGTCTGATTCTGGTGAGGTCTTGACTAGTGGAAGCTCTCTCAGCGAAACGTGGTCAGTTTCAACCCACCAGGAAATCGACACTGACAGTCCACGTGAAGACGCCGCCCGCGTCACGACGAGACCATCCTTCGACGCTATAGAAGAGATGAAAAGTCGGTTCATGAATCCAGTCACTTCCTCACCTGCTGCGTCATTCCCCGATCCTATTTCTTCTGTTTCGGTGTCAAACGCTACCATCACAAATCCATCGGTATATACTCCGTCGCGAATACCTCGTATGTCTAGAGTTAGTTCCCCTGGACTACGACACGCCTTGAGCTCCTCAGGCTTGCAATCATCACGAATGTCATGGACGCCGTCTACACCGGAACTGATCTCGGATACCTCAGATACACTAACGCACTCTTCTGGACCTTCCTCTCCCCCGGCTTTTAGTCCTCAAGCGCGTCCACATGACAAATTTGGCAGCAACCTGAGAGGACATACCCCAACTACAGACGTGGGTTTTGAAAATCCTGCCTCTGGTATGATAACACCAAAGCGCAGGGATTCTCTCAGCAAATCTCCGATACCGACTGCTGTTCTTTCCTCTGGATCTCTCTGCGCAAAGTGCGGTGGATCATTGTTTGCCACTGGTGGAAATGGCCGGTTTGTCACGGTTCCCGAACGCAGTGCTAGTGGACCTCCGAAAACTTATCACACGGAATGCTTCCGATGTGCTTTGTGTGATGGTCCTTTTAGAGAAACGGCCAACGGCCAGGCAGTTTTTGTGCGAGGAGAGGGAGGTGCTTGTCACATAGAGGTCAGTGGAGTAATCCTGAACTTGCGGTCCTTCACCCTCATTTCGCTTTCCGCGTTAATAGTGTGCACCAGCAGAGAAGACACAGACCAAATCAACGGTTGCTTCAAGCTCCGTCAAGTCTGCCTTTTCAGATCCAACTCTGAGCCCACCTCTTGTGCCACTTACCAACACAATTCAAACTGTGCCGAAGCCCGCTGTAGGGAGCCATACACGGCCGTCGCAAGGTCCATCCCACCACGGAAATAATCTGTATTCCTCTTCTCGATACGAACGACCGCCTCCGTCGGTGCCGTTAGCTTCGTCACAATCCTCTCGATTCGGTAGTTCCTGTGCCTGCCCTGGTTGCCAGAAAGCGGTTTCACCTATGGAGATGGGTGTTGTTCCTGGTCCTCAGGGATCGAGGTGGCATGCCACTTGTTTGGTCTGCGGGGGAAAGGGGATGGGAAAGGGCCGGCGGGACAAGTCACAGCCAGGATGTGGTAAAAGGCTGGATTCTGCTGCAAAGCGAGATACACAGGGTGGCGTATGGTGCAGAGAATGTCTTGTGAGTAATCAAATAGTTTCATCCGTTGGTAGCGGAGACTTACGGTGATCAAGCTACTGCTTCCATGCCATATGAGAAACCCACAGGTAGAATCCTCGCCCATACCGCTCGTGCCATCACATACAGGCCGCAGTGCAGGGGGCGGATCTTCTATCGCTCCTCAATTGACAGGTACTACTACCATCGCGCGTCAGTTCACGGGACGCGGTGGAGGAGATTCGGGTATCCTGCGGCAACTGACAGGAGGGGGGATAAGGTCCGGGAGTCCGACAAAACAACTTGGACTCGCAACACCTCGACCTCGACCGAAGAGTGTGATTGGGATGAGAAGCAGTAAATCAACTGATACAGGGAGAGGAATGTATCTTGTGAGACAAATGACGGGAGGGGGTGGCTCATTTGGGTTGTGACCCTTTTTTTTTTAATGTTGCCATGTATCCACATGTCATGAGATCTGGTTTGAGATATCTTGCATGGCAACCCAACTAAGTACTACTGAACATGTCTTGAATCCTTCAATTCCCAGTTGCTGTCACTTCATTGAATCCATATGCTCGCTCGCTGCTAGACGCTGGCACCACGCTTCAGTCATTGTCGCCTTTACCGTCGTTTGACAATTCCTCGAGGGAATCCTTTACTTTCCTTTGTACTACGCTCTCTAATGGCAGCCAACCCTCTGCTCACTTGTGATGCCGCGGCGAGTAACACATGCGGGGTTAGTGCATTTCTCCTCTACGGGAAACCGAGACTGACTACAATAGGTTGCGCAAGTGCTCTCAGACATTCCTTTCATATCTGTCGGTATCCTGGTGTTCGGTGTATCAATATTGCTTCTCGTGTTCAAGAGAGTCTCGCTGTAAGTGGTGTAATATTTCTGGCATCATACTTATTCCCTCCTCTCCTCCAGATCGGCCATTTTCCTATTTTTCTCTGTTTCGCTAGCATTCGTCGCCGCCGTCTTGGACTCGAGCCAAATTCTTTCTGGGTCGACCATCAGTACAGCCTTTGTATCAAGCAAAATCATCCGAGCTAGGGAAGTCTTACTTGCCTTGTCTATTGGTCTTCGTTTTCTGTTCTATTGGTCATACGTCGCAGAGCCCTCCCGAAGAGACCTGTCTGCAGCGGCCACGCAAGGGGTCTGGAAAATCGATTTTCCCATCTTTGAATCCACCCAGGAACCCCGCAGTGGAAGTTGGGGACGTTGGGGACTACCTGGGAAATTGGCTGCTGCTGGCTTGTTGGTTGCCATCGTAATCGTCACGGCCCTACAAATCGTTTGGCGTGTGGTCCCTCAATTTCGTCGATATAGCAATGTCTATGCCGCAGACGCGGTATTGGAATTGCTTGTGTCTTTCTTGATTCTACTACAGCTGTTATCGAACACAACTATTATTGCCTTGGTCGACACTATGTCGGTGCATACATTCAGCGAGTGCCTCGTGCCGATTTTTGGGCTTCTGTTTAACATCGCCATTGGTGTGGGCAATCTCCTTCGCTGTGAGTAATTGTAAGCAACCTCTTTCAAGGGATCTTACACTTTTAGCTAGTTGCTTTCACCGAATCAATGGTTGGCCGCCTACTTCAAGCCCTTGAGGTCTTCATTATCGTTGTATCCGTCATGGTTGCCACATTCCTCGGGCATCGTGATATTTTCCTTTCCACTATCTCATCACAAGACACAAACCATGGAGATGTAGTTTTCACACTCCCCGAACCTGTTCGCGGGTCCACATTCAGAATTACCCCACCGCTCATTGAGACGCCCCGTATGTCCACGGTCCTTGGCGTAGCAACCCAAACCAAGGAACCAAGGCGGGAGTTGCTCCACCGATCTGCGCGTCGTTCGTTGAACCATGTATCATCGTGGTTGTCCTTTGGGATCTCAAGACTCCGTTCTCGTCACGAGGACGACAAAGTCAAGCTCTGGAATGTCGAGAAAGTAAAAGTGGACTCTACAAATACCAGAGAAGTGAACGCAACACTGCGTGAGACATCAGCGCAAGCACCCAAAGAATGGCCTGGTCGTTCCAATCACATGATGACCATATCCGCTTTGGACGCCCAGTCTGCCATCACAAGGTCCATGGAAGATTCCTCTCGTAATGGCCGAACCCTACATGCTTCTCGACTAGACATACATCCACAACGCACGGTTTCACTTCATGTGCGAACCAGCGCGGCCCGATTTTCGCCTGTTTCATTTCCTACACCTGGAGCGAAGCACGCGGAAAATGTGACCATCACCCTGGAAGCTTCTCCCGTTTACGGCCTTAGCAGTGTTCAATCGCTTGCAAGTGATTGCGGTTCGCGAACGTCGCTAGATGATCTTTTGAGACAGCAGAGCGAACTAGACAAGAGTATAGAAGCACTCAGGTCTCTCTCTACAGAAACGTCTAATGCTGTTCCGAACCATAGAAGCAACCAGTTAACTCGTTCACCTTCCACTGGTCAGAAAACTGTCTGTTCTGAAGTCTCTTTGAGCAACTTCCCCGTCCCTCCTGGGCCGACAGTTCCAATTCCATCACTTCCCTCCCCCAGATCGTTACCCATCCAGCGCATTCGAGGGGATAGACGTGTTCTGCTTGCTGCTGCTCGCGGTCAAGACGCCCATGCTCTAGCTTCTCCTAGGACTTTAGCGTCCTTTGCTGGCATACCAAATTCCTCACGCGTTAATAGTATTCCACATACTCCCACAGGAGAAGAGAATGAATCTCTTGCGGAAGCCGACAAGTTTTCTCATTCTGATGTTGGAGGAATACAATACAATGTAACCTCATTCATTGGCGGTAGGATATTGTCGTTCGCAATGATATTATTTTTAACGGTTTTGAAGATCTAGCGACTCCAGGCGGATCTCGTCAAAGCCAAGATAAGCCGTGCTGGCCCACGGAGAATTTTGGCACTGGTCCAGTCTTTCTTCCCCGACAACCCGAGAAGTTGCTTGCGAAGCCTTCTCCTCTTACTCGTTCGTCAGGGTTGTCACAAGGAAATATTATCGATGAGCACGCAAACGTCATGTACCAGGCAGCCTGTCCTTTGACGATTCCGCGAATTTATGCGACGGAGGGTGCAGAGAAAGACATGTCGAATTCACCAACAATATCTCAACCCGTGCAAGATTCTGCGTCAACGGAGGGAGATGGACGAATTCAGAAGGTGTTTGTACGGCGAAGACCTGCACGACTTGCTATACAGTCATATAATCAGGGCATATCGTGGGTAGAGCCTGTACAGGTACTGGATGATAGTTAGACTTCTACTAGCTGGGCAATCACGTGCTTTCATTCATTGTGATGTTGTAGCGCCATATTGGCTGACCTCAAGCAGCATGTTGCGGCTTGCCCTCTCTCACTTGTACTCCCATCATGTCCGCATTTCCAGACTATTATACTATCCTTGACGTGCCGAAATCAGCCTCTCCAGAGGAGATTAGGCAGGCTTACAGGAGAGAGTCATTGAGGTGATCAATGCCAGCGCCTCCACGGTGTGGTTTGCTCATCCTGGTCTCATAGAACACATCCGGACAGGTTGACCAAGGCAACTGAAGCTGAGAAGAAAGTTGCCACAGAGAAATTCCAGGTATCTCGCTTCCACTGGTGAAATTAGATTCGGCTCATGTACACCTCGTTTTCATCATCACTAGGCAGTTGCGGATGCATACTATGTTCTCTCCGACCCTATTCGAAGGAAGGAATATGATGCGCTCTATTCCTCAAAGGCTCAAGCGGACAGGAGCGCCGACCCAAAGGCGTCATCCAACTTCTTCCATCAGTTCGCCAGCATGTTTGGTGGTCCTGCTAAAGACGACGGATCCAAGAACAACGGACGCGAGCAGAGGCCCGATGCGGAGAACGTCTTCGCTGATGTGTTTGACGAGGTACGTGTTCAGTTTAAACACACTTCGTGGGTATCGACTGAATCTGGCCGAGCTCCTTCGCCCCGAAGTGGAACGGCACACACCGTGGTGGTCTTACCTCGGCGCTGCGTGTGGTGGAGGTGAGTAGCACTCATGTTGCATATAAATTTTCCCTTCACTCTAGTCACAGGCCTAGGTTTCATCGTAGCCAATGTACCAGGCCTTATGGTCGGTGCTTTTGCTGGGAACCGAATAGGTGCAATACGGGATGCCAAAGGCAAAAGCGTTGCTGCAGTGTTCTCCGAACTTGGGGCGTCCCAGAAAGCAGAGGTACGCCTCTATATCTATTCATCACTCGAGGCTGGACCGTACATTTGTCCAGATTCTGCGCGCACTTGCCATAAAGGTGTTGGGTTCCGCCTTGTAGGATACCTGTATTGTCTTTGATGTAATATGTTGCTTGTACCTACTATCAATTTTACGTATCAGAAACAGAGACTCATGCAACTTCATGCCACCAACGCGTACTGCTCAACGTCCAGGTTAGCCAATGGTCCTCAAGGTTAACTCGTCTCAAAGTGTCTCGTCTTTTCCGCAGGACGAACCACCACTCGTGCTGCAAGCGTACCTATAAGTCGACCAGAAAACCCGAAGCTAGGTAAACCACGAGTGCCACTGCAATTTAATACTTGTCGTGTTGACGTCCATCTCGTGGCAGAGTCTTTACGGTTGAAAAGACAAAGTGAGCACACTTATTCATGTAGTCCCTATAACAGGCTCGATATCTCCAGGGTCTCCAATCTTGGATGACGAGGATACACTACCGTCAAGCTTGCCAAGTAAGCACGGACGTTCGGGCTGTTGATCGTGCTCCAACTCAACTCGTAGCTCGCGGACGCAAGCGCACCTCGTCGTTTGGTGCCACGGGCTACATCTCCAGCACCTCGGCCGCGGTGACAACGCCAGTCCCTAAAGCCGATGAACACCGTCCTCGCAAGAAGCAGAGAAGACCGTCCTCTACGCCCGCTACACCCCGGTCATCTCAAGTCTTTATCCAGCTACAATCGCACCGAAGTTCTCGTTCGAGGGCCGGTTCGCCAGCGATAGATGCGGAGTATATTATCCCTCCAACACGCACTTCCGCGCGGCTCGCGCGGAGGATCCATTCGTTCCTCAATGATCGCAGCTCAGATATTTATACGCATCTGGCGGGTCCCGATGGCGCGGGAGACTTGCTGAGCGAACCGCCTGCTGGTTCCATTCCATCGTCCGCTCCAACCGAGTCACAAACCGCTCATAAGCCGAGAGGACGCCGAAGAAAGACCGTCGACCTCACAGACGAGAACGCAAAGAAAGATTTGATAGAGGAATGGGCCCGGATGCGTCAATCACAGGGTACCCTTTCTCTCTCAGGGGTAGACGAAAATGCTCGCTTTGGCCAGATGCAGTTGCACGACACTCGGAAAGACGACGAGTCTCTCGAACCAATCGACCAGACGCGTGCACATACCTTGGAGACTCAAGGAATAATACTCGATGATTCTCTTTCGCGTCGAATGGATCCTGAGGATGCCTTGTCCGCGAAAGAGGATGCGAACACACTGCCTCCCGAAGGCGGGACTGAGCAACCAATTGCTGCCGATGTGGACATTGAAGCTCTACCGCCATTAATCCCCAGTCCGCGTGTGGACAAAGGCGAACCCGCTTGCATTCCAGAAACTAGTCATCCCGACTTGTCGCAACATCCCGCTCCTCCGCAGATACACTCCGTCCCACGTTTACGAGAGAATTCTGCTGTGACGAGGTCGCCCAGAAGCACGCAGGCTGTGAGCCTCGACAGTCCGCCAAAGGATAGTCACTCGGACGTCCTTTCGCCAGCACGCTCCTTTGATCGTCTCGATTCTGACCAAGAGTTTTATATGCTCGACATTTCGGACATCTTCATCTTACCCTGGGAGCCAATAGGATCCCATCTCTACGTGCCACCCAGTCTCGGGAAGCTGATTTCCGGTACGCGGATGTTCTCGGTATCTTGGAATTGACTTGATATATGTTGTCAAGGAATGAGGGAACAATTGACAATCGAGGCACGAGCTCGCCGAAGAGCGGAAGATCTCTATCAAGCAGAGCTGAGCCGGCGCATATCTGCCGAAAAGACGATGGAAGATCTGCGGGCAGAATTGGAGAGGAAAGACAAGGAGACTCGTACGGAAGATGGCTCGCAGTAACTTGCTCTTCGCTCCGTGGCAGCGCACAACTCATCAGTCGTCACATGCATGGATTATTTAAATGAAACCATCCAATTGCATACAACACCCAAGGAAAGTTATGATACATAGGAAGGTCTTCGGGACATATCGAGAGAGAAGAGAAATCAATCCATTTGTTTTGTTCTGTAACCCCGTGTACGAGATTTCAGAGAGATGGAGAAAAATGTTCGTGGAGGTATAAAAATTGGGTACAACACGATATTAACACAAAGCGGCAAGACTTGACTTTTTTCGGGTCCATGGACAAATGCCCGAGCGACGATTAAAAATAAACAAGAAAGATCGCTGACGATGAGGCTCCGTCTGAGCCGAGGTGGTTATTACCATACGCCAACGAAGTATGCTTTGCGATGTGCGGTTGAACCGGCGGCGGAAAGGGCATTCAATGCCACAGTTCACCTGCCTGTGATTGGTCTGCCGACGAAACATTCAACGCCCTGACAGCCTCATAGTCTCCCAGGCTGCCAGCTCCATTCGCCATTGCTAAAGTAAGAGCTGCTATCGCTTTCTCTGCGCTAGAAGCGGAGGTCTGGATAGCACCAACAGATACATGACACGGTGAGTGAGGTGGTGAGGCCATGGATGAGGATGAGGGGTAATTGGAGTCCTCTGCAAGTGAACTTGAAGGAAACAGATCCGTCGATGAAGCGAGAGATTCAGAAGAAGGATGAGATGCAGTTGATCTGAATGCATTGGTATGGGGAAGAATGGTGAAGTCAAAAGAGGCGCCGAGTGAAGTAGAGAGTTCCATTGATTGACTGGGATTGCTAGGATGAACATGTGATGCATAAGGGAAGGAAGGAAAGATGCTAGAGATGGGAGAGAGTCGACCCGACGACTGGGATGTATGCAATTGGAAGTCACTATCGTCCATCGCTCCCAAGCTGGACGAGCGCCTTTGTCTTGCGAGAGACGATTCACCAAGAGCGCTCGAAAAGATCAGGACGTCGTCATCTGAGACTGATGTTTTTCCAGTGGGCCTGATTATGGGCAGGCTGGGGGAATGGCGCTTTCTGCGGCGCCTCTCGATACCTCTCGGCCGAGAGTGATGCGCAGATTTGGAGCGTGAATCTTCGAATTCGCGCATGCGCTTGACGAACCCCTCTCCGTTCTCTTCGACGCTTCGCTGGAGCTCCGAAAAGGCCTCTGATCTGAGGCGAGTAAGCTCCAATTGGGAGAAGTCACAAAGATCGTCAGAGAGGAGGGCAACGGTGGAAGAGGGGCTATGGGGATTGCGAGTGGTTGGATTACCTCTGTAGAGGGGATGACTGGGGAAAAGAAGGAAATCTGCTGATGATGCAGGAAAGATAGGCGTATGCGGGGAAGAGCTGGAGCTCGCAGAACTGTCGGCAGAGGCGGGGGTGGAACTCCTAGTCGCCTGAGGGAGGGGCAGCGGGGTGAGTAAGGGTATGGGACCCAAGGAAAGACTTACTGAAGTGTCTCTGCGAGCCCTCTTCCCGGTCCTCCAGAAATCGAGGTGACATCGTTCCGTGTCAGGGAGCGTGGGTGTGTCGCGGTGGGAGGAGTGAGCTCGCTTGTGGGCGGGCCGCCATGAAGATATGGGGACCGGAGACGGAGACTGCGAGGACGCAGAATGAGATCGGCGACGATAAGTGAATGCGAATGGCGACGACATCAACATCGTCGACGACGAGGATTATGATTGATCTTGTTCGGGCGAGATATCGGACGTGACATCAGAATGTCACATGTCACGTCACTTATGCCATGTACAACAAGCGAGACATCCCGTCATACCTACAAAACACCAGCTCGTATTCCCGCTGTGTCTCCCCGCCATTCGTCTCCTTCTCACCGTCGATCTGTACCACAGTCAGCTCTACAGTCAAGTTCCATGACAGTCGGACTGGCCAACATACCTCTCGCAACAGCCTTCTTGCTGCAGCCGAGACCCTGCGTTTAAACAGCGTGCCGAATCTGTCACATATCGAGTCATCTCCGTTACCAATGGACCGCAATGCACTGCCAAGTGCAGATATCCTCGTATTCTCCGAGGTGTATACAGCTAGCGATCCCTCAGTAATGTCCATCTCCCCACGATGTTGCACCTACCGGTGGTATCGTCTCTGTGCTCTAGCAAGTGCGCCAACGCATCGCATATCGTAGGCAGGATGACAAATGCAAGCGGTTCATCCTCCCCACAATAGTGCCGTGAACATATCAACAGGACCATACCCAGCAAGTGCTCCAAACCCTCTAGGTAGGTCAATGGATCAACACTCACATGTGCAGATGCAATGTACAGCGAAAAAGCAGCTAAACATAGGTTCAACCAGTATCGCACTCGATCTATAACGAAAACTTACATGCTAGGAAGAGACTTGTCCCGCTACGCATCCCGAGACTCCATATAGCCTCTTCGTCCGCCACCGCCGTGACTTTGTTGAATGGCAAATCAATTTCGGATAAATTGGCACTTGCAAGGCATGTGAGCAACGTTTCACAAAGGAGTTCCCGGCCATCCTCAAGGACTCGCTCCCCAACTGCTTCTATAAACTCGACGACTGTTTCCAGGTTGGTCGGTTGAACTCCTTTGGACATCATAACGACAAGGAATTGCATCAGTTGTGCTGCACAAATCTCACTGAATTCAGGCAGATCATCTTGTGAGAGGGATAATAACCTGTGCCAACCAGATTACACGATCGTGAGACCGTCAGTTCTTATCGAATGCTTACGCCTTTGTCTGCATGAAACCTGGAACAAGTCAAGGTCATATCACTGTAGAGAATCAAACTCATACTTTGATCAAAAACTTCAACAAAACAAAACGTGTTATCCTCGACAGCTGACTTCCAAGCGTCACGGGTACACTGTTCCCTCATAGATCCCAAGCACTCAATGACTAGATCATTCACTGCTGGCGCCTCTGTCATGTGTCGCGAAACCGAAATTGGGCACTCACGAGCATCGCGTTGTCCATTCCGGGATAGGTAGCCAAAGAGGATGATTAATGCTTTGCAGCACTCTATCGAATTTTGAATTCCACACGAGTTTTGGTTTATCCATTGAGAGATCAATCGGCAACTTCCATCAAGTACACCCATCATGGTTGTTGCGAGCTGCTTCGGATGTCCATCAGCGGAGAGCACCGAAATGAATCGGTACACGAGATCCTAAAGAACATCAGGAATTACACCAGTTGTGATATGCAATCTCACAATCATGACGCTGATTACTGACGCCTGGTTGCTCGGCTGACTATCAGAAGTTATCAAGTCCGAGATTTCCAACAATGTCCCTGAACCTGCTTTCTGATGCTGGATGTACGCCGTGGTCTGAAATCCTCAGACATACTCATTTTCAAAGGTGAGGGAGAACGTACAAGATAAATGATCGTGTCTGCATGCAAGCTGTGGTATTCCAACCAAGTGTTCCATGCCCATTGCGGAACGACGCCCCATCGTATAATGACACTTGTAGGAGTATCAAGATGATCCAAAGGACACAAAATGTTTGTTTGGGTGGGACACCCAGCGTCCCTCAGAGCAAATCGCAGAAGCTGCATGGCGGCGGCCATCGTTTGTGGACGGAATGCAGCCGCGCGTTCCGGGTCGGCGGTCGAGTCTCGTGCCATGTCGGCGGCCTGCGATGGTGTAGATAGCCATCCTGAAGCAAAGATTGCAAAACGGCCCTCACCGCAAACAGGGAAATTGCCATTGCACTGGTAAGACGCTCCTGTTGCATCAGGTACTCCAGGCCGGGTCCCAACACAAAACGCAACTTGTCCACCCGAGCTGCGTGCTGTCTTAGGAATTCCGCAGTGGTGGAAAGTAAGCCGTGTATGCTATGAAAAGCGTCGTGATCTGACGGTGCTTTGATTGTGCTCTGTAAGTGACTAACGTATTGTCCACACCTTGTCCCAAGAGCGCGGGACATAGAATATGCCTCCCCATCATCAGCCTTACGGTTAGCCGTTTTGCAGCAACCGATGCGCGCTCCGACAAGAGCGTGGATGGAAGCATATCCCAATTATCTACGTCGTGTGAGATACATCCACGTTCCGGAAAACGCGTCCTACCTGGTAGCTGTATCGCGGCACGGAGGTTGTCTTCTTCTCTCTGTGCCCTCAAGGACTCGGGAAGCGACCGGTCGGGATGATCGACGTCAAGGCCCGCCGCTATAAATGCCACGACGTCGCCAAGCTTGGCCAAAACGAGGTCCACCCAGCATACAACCGCCGACGGTGTAGTGTTTGGTTGGAAATCTCTCGCTGCGATGACACGAAACAGCCGGCGATACTGAAAGAGAAGATGCAAGAACGATGGTGTGACTTGATTCGCAAGTGAGCTGGTACAAAAGAATGGATGGGATTGTGACGCACGTATGCTGGCAACATCAGGGATGAAACTGCACGAATCGTCCATTGCTGGATCCTGGTGCAGCACATCGTTGAACAAGGCGAGTATCGTGCTAGCACAGTCTTGAATGAGACTATGGAGGGCGGTATCCTATACACGGGCTCGCGAGGGCAGTATGTGAGACTGCGACGACATACCTCACGGAGAAGTCGAAAGTCAAGTGTTGCGAGGGTGTCCACGGCCCAGCGGAGAGTCCCCTGGCTAGGCCGCGTCGCACTGGACAAGCGGGCGAATGCTGTCAAGCTGGAGACCGTAGGGAGCTCGGGCTCGGGCTCTGAGTCGGTCTCGCTGCACATGGACATGGACAAAAAATCAAAGGTGGTGGTAAGTACTAAAGAGTTCACAGTCTATTTATCGACCTCAGATACGCCGTCATGTCCGATTTACATTCAACAGGTTGCTCGTTGCGCGAGTACAGCGACTCGTACATTTGGCTGGATTCTGCCGTCTATGCAATGCGTTAGACAAGACAGGCTCTCTCGACGAGTACACACCTCTCCATCGCAGAATCGGACGTGCTGCCATGGCTCGTCTTCCTCGGCTCGTATGGCCAGCAACATTTCTCGCCGAGCGGTTGACATGCCTCCCTGAAAAACTTTGTCGTCCCCCGATTTACGAGCAGAAACCTGCACCTCTTTTGCCTCGGCTGCCTTCTTCTCTTTCTTGGTGGCAGGGAGTACCTCATCTGGATCTAACGGTGGCCCGTCATCGCTTTCAGAGTCGGACACCGCCCCCCTTGCACGCCGCGCCTTTCGAGACATGATGTCAAGATAGGACAAGGTGGGTCGAAACTGGTGCGTTTCGCTGACAGACACCAGGTGTAATCGGCCTTGCGAATTCTCGGTCAGGAAGGCCACATCGTAGCTTGCATCGCTCACCGTCTCGCACGATTCCAAGCATATAGACACCACACTGGGGAATCGCGTCACTCCGCAATCGACTGTATGCCAACCTTGGTTCTTCCCCCTCCCTCTGCTTCATTTGGTCCTCTTGATTCTTCTCGCGGTCGTCCTCGCACTGTGCAGCACCCAGATCTTTGCTTTTCTCGTGATTCCATACTTCAGGGCGCCTATCAACTGGTACATGTATTTCAATCTTGCGCGACACGGGTTTGACCCGGGCACGGATCTGTTTTCCACTGATGGTTGCTGACGGGGGTACTTGGAGAGGCCGGTTTAAAAGCGGAAACTGATGAATGTGCACATTCGGGCTCAACTTGTCCGAGTAGTGGATGGGGAGGACATTGACGAGCTCGTCGTCATCCATTAAGATACCGTGGGAAAAATGATTATCATTCTCTCAACTACAATACATTAGCGGACTTGTCAAAAAGAATGTCTGTTGATGTGGTTTCAAGCGGATGTCCTGGCCATTCCTCCAGAGGGGAACTCAGAGACATGCTCTCCATCGGACGAACGAGGGTGGGCCCACTGGCGAGTGTTCGGGGCGACTTAGTCTCCATGGGCGGAAGGGTATTGGACGTGCCACCCGTTGACACTTCCAAGGAGTGCAAGTCTCTCCGTGAAGAGTAGGTTGAGCCGTGGAACAAACGACACGCGGATAAGTCAAAGGGGGTATCATTGCGCGCTCCAGAACGACACACGCATGCTTTGAACAACGTGCTAGGAGTGTGCACTGGCCGTGGTACGTCCCGCAAGAGTTCTGCAGTCGTACGATCGGTGAGTAAATCGTGACACCATGCTGACGAATGAAGCAGCAATGATTCCTTTTCATGACGTTGAATCACACATCCAAAACTGTGCATTACCAACAATGATATGAAGGCCCCTGCGGAATCGAATGTCAATTGTCATTGATACAGGACACAATATACGTACAGTCAAGGGTAACCCATATGGTAGAGTTGATGCCGCCTGTGCTCTTGACCCCGACAAGAGCCATGGCTACAGACACAACAGTGAATGCAGTAATGACAGCAGTATAACATAGCTGTGGTGGCAAGTGCATGTTAGGACATGTCTAAAGTGATGAGATATACATGCCTCATCTCTCATGACCTTTCGAAAGAGCGACATTGTGGGAATGTAACGAGTGAGATGACCCAAGGAAGAATGCATTGGAGAAATTGGTCGTTTGGAAGATGTGGATACTCTGGAAGGTAAATTATTGGTCGTGGTCGACGTTCTAATTGTACAAGGGCGAGGAGTGTGTGAATGTGCTATCGAGGGAAATGGCAGTGGCCCTTGCGGGCTCTGAGGCGTTTCCGCATTTACTGTTGTATCGTGGGTGTGCGCTACCTGAGATTCCCCATGGCGAAAGGATATGATACTGGGTTCTCGTGACACAGGGTGTTGGGCACGAGGCGATGTGTCGATTTGGTTAGCATGGGTGCCAGACCAGGTGTTACGATTTCGAGCAGAATGAGGCGTCTCATTGTTTGATTCGGTCGGTTGGAAGGGGACGTCATCGTCGAGTGAAAGGTGAAGGGAGATGCGACCTCGGACCACCACGGGCCCTCGGGATTTCCATACGCAAAAGAAAACTGTTGGGAAACGTTAACGGAAATCACGAGGATCACAGGGAATACCAACAGCAAGCACAAATGAAGAATGATTCAAGTAGCAAAACTGTCAGAAATACGGAGGAGAGACCAGCTGATGGCCTATAACAATGCCCTGTGGGGGAATGAGTTACGGAGCAAGGGAAAATAGAGATTCCTACCTGAAAGGCTACGGAAACTGCGAAGGTTAATTACGTCGAGGACGAGGACTACAGTAGCAGCGGTGGACAAGATCACGAGGCCGATCAAGACAAAACGGCTATTATTCAAACATCGATATACTTTAAAGCCTAGTACTCCAGTCAGCTGTGGAAATGGTGTTGAGTGTGCCAGGCATTGTGGGGAAATGGACGAACCAGTAAAGAGAGCGAGACACCACTGACGGCAGAGGTGATGCGCATGATGCTAAGGAGACGGGATGAGAGAGAATGTCAGAAAGGTGAGCGAATACTTACAGGGCGCAGTTTGCAGATTTGTCGAACTGGGCGACGATGATGGGAATAATGGCGACCGGGCCGAGTAGTTGACTGAGAAAGAGGATGTAAAAAAGAGCTTTCTTTTTGACTTTACCCCTCCAGGCGTAGATGGCTGAGACGAAGAGATTGCGAATAAAGATGGACAAGAGAGAGCCTGTGATGACGAGGAGAATACTACTGATTCTGAGGTCATCGAGGAGCGGTGGCGCGACGAGAGACCCATCAGGAAATGTGTCGTAGATGGGCTGAAAGGAGTCTGGGGATGCGGACGGATAAAAGCGAGAAAAGTCGTGAATGGTGACCAACGTCGAGAGGGCGACGACGACCTGTGCGTCAGTAGGTAAAGGTTGTGCGCGGGGGGTAATAGTCGGGAACGATGGCATGAGGAGGACATGGAGGTAACTAGTTAAGATTAAATAATCCAAGACAGTCCGAATGCCCACCTCCTACGAGGCCAGTACCCAGTTCAAGAGCTGGAGATTTTCACCAGAACAGCTCCAGCTCGCTCGCAGCACCCTCAACGCTGCCGCCGTCGCAGCCATTAGGACAACCTTTGACAAGGAGGAGGTATCTTGCGTTCAACTCATCCATGCGTTCGTACCAGCTCACTTCTCCAGCCAGGATCTGCCACCAATGTTTCTTTCCTGACTGCTGAGGAGGAACTCCTCCTCGTCAAGTTGTACATCACCAAGATCCCCCAGCTATGCGGTCACTTCCGCTTTCCGGAGGAGGTCGAGGCTACCGCAATAACCTATCTCAAACGTTTCTATCTCAGAAACACCGTCATGGACTGGCATCCAAAGAACGTCATGTATGTCTACTCTTCTCTCTTTCTCGTCACCCACGACGCGACTTCATCCAGGCTCACCGCCTTGTTTCTGGCGACTAAGACGACAAACAACCCCATCTCTCTCGAGTCATACACCTCGAACATCCCTCGAACATCCCCCTCCGATGTCCTCGACCTCGAGTTCCTCGTCGCTCAGAGCCTAAGCTTCGAGTTTGCAGTATGGCACACCCATCGTGCCCTATGGGGCCTATGGCTTGATCTGCAGGTGCGATGCCTTCCAGCGTCCGCTATTTCGCTCATACGCTTCCAGTCGTCTTTAGCCATCGCAGAGGACCAACGGTCACAAGACATATACGAGACAGCGCTCAAGCACGTCCGCAACTCACGTTTTACGGATGCCGAGCTCACCTACTCACCATCCCAAATAGCACTCGCAGCGCTGTCTCTCGCTTCCCCACCCCTTGCGCAAAAATGGCTCGACTCTAAATCGTCAGGGGTCGATGATGTACTCTCAGAGACACTCCAAAGTGCAGTCGATGGGGTCAAAAGCATGATTATCCACTCAGGACATCCACCAGATGTTGAGGCGGTGCGGGAAGTTGACCGCAGACTCAGGTTGTGTAAAAATCCAGAAAAAGTGGTTGGAAGCAAGACATATCTGGCTCGGAAGGCAGAAGAAGAACTTCAGGCAGAGGTAAAACGTAGTAAAAAGGCTGAAGACATTCAACGCTCCATGGAAAGCGACGATCCCTTTGGCAACACGTTCAATGGGGAGCTACACCCACAATACATGGAGGTCGATGATGATGATGATGATTGATATCTGACCATGTCTCTTTTGTCCATCAAATGATGTTGATCCACGAGTCTGATATATTTCACAAGATACAGCAAGTGGAAAATGTTGCCCCAAACTCGTGGATAGAGTACCATCCCAAACAATATTTGGCATTTGATGGGGCGATAAAAGGGGTGACATGCTGTTGGCTACACATTGACCTCGCAGACCACGGCCACCAGGGCAAGACCAGCGAGGCTTCGATAGAGCCGAAAGACGGCCAAGTTGGGGAAATCTGAGCCCGTCGATTGAAATATTGATGATACAGGTGCTTAGATACCTTTCAAAAACCTGCACAGATAGAAATGATGAGAAGAACGCTGTATGTAATATCGACGACGGACAGCATTGGCAGTCGAATGGGCAGAGAGGGGTGTCTGTAGACGGACAACATTGAGAATAGAGCGGAGGGAATGAATGAAGTGTTCACCTCCGCCTGTGGTTGAGATGCCGAGCTCGTCCTCCTTGTAGATGGTGTACCCATCGGCTGTTTTGCGACCTGGGGGGATTGGGAAGATGGGCGACGAGTAAACAAGAAAAACGGACGAGGAGCGGATCCCCTGGAGTCTTTAAAACGGTCGTCGTCGGTCTTTGTCTGCTTTTTTTCTCGACGCCGTTTTCGCTGGGCCTGTTTTTTGGACGAGTCCAGGATGATTTCTGGATGACGAGACTTTGCTGGGACATTTTGTTGCTCAGAGGGAGATGGTTTTGTCTTTGCAGCGAATATCTCGTCGATTTCTGAGCGGGACATACTGACCGTGCGCGGGAGAGTTTCGGCGCGTGGGACAACCACAAAGCTCGACGTCGACGACGACAACGACGACGACGACGACGATGCTGTAAGTACTTTCCTCCGTCTTCACCGTCACCGACTCAGCGTACAACGCAGGCCCCAGCAGCCACGAAACCAGAATGCGCAGAACCCGCCGTTTTCTGCCCTCACAGACCCACTGTTCAACTTCGACTCCAATGCTGCCGCAAAGCAGATGGCCGCGCTCAACGTCGTCAACATGCAGCGCCAGCTCACAAACACTTACCCCCGCCATCCCGCCCCGTCTCCCTCCCAGATCCCACTGGGCGGAACAACACCGGCGTCGTTTCTCCCCTCCCCTTATAATCAGTCAAACGCTCTACAGCCTGCCGTGCTCGACGCCCCCTCCACCATGCAGTTTCCCCAGAATCCCACTTTTCAGTCCCCCTTCGCACCCGTTCACACTCTCCAACCCAACTCCGTGTCCCTCGAGTCTTCTATGCCATCTTCAAACCTCCCACCTCGAAATTCACCCAACCTAGCAATGATAAAGCAGAAGCAACGCGGTTTCTTGCTTAGCCTCGCTAACGTCCATCTCTCCAGAGGTAACCCTCTCCCCCCTGCTTTAACTTCCGTCCAATATCCCAACTACGACCCCGCATCCTCGCCATGGAAAAACTTGGAATGCTCTTCTGAACTTGGCGCAGTTCGTTTGGCTGGTAAGGACATTGACTTGTTCAAACTATGGGGCATCGTATCCCATCTTGGTGGCGGCCAAAAGGTATCTTTATTCGTATCCTACACTCCGCTCATCTACACTTAATTATCTAGCTAACGCAACAGAATGCATGGTCACAACTTCTCCCGCAGTTTGAGCTTCCAGAATATCTTCCGTCATCTATCCCCAATGGACAGCGCCCCGCTGCCGCTGTCTTGGCTAACTATTACCATGTTATCCTTCAACCATTTGAAGACGTCTATCGTCGCAGCCTCCAAGACCCGAATCGTAAAGCAATGATGACAGCAGGTCGTCCCCCTGGTGCACCTGTAGTCCCACACAACCCTTCCACCATGCCTCTCCAAACTTCAAGTTCGGCACTCCCAGGGCCTTCTTCCCAATTATCCAGTTCTGTAAATAACATGATGGGATTACTGAATCAGTCCGTATCAGGCGGACAAACCGCGTCCGCCCCGATCACTGGCAGTCCCACTGCCATCATATCACACACATTACCACAAAGTCCCCACCCACAGCACGGGGTACCTCACACATCTCTCTCACACGGCTTCTCGGACTCTTTAGCCACTCATTCGTTGGTGGCCCCGCTAAGCAACACAGCCTTTGGTCCACTCCCTACTTCTGCAAGCAATGAGCACCAAGAGCAGGATAATTCGGGAATGAAACGAAGGTTTGAGTCCGAGGAACTCGATGGAAAGCGAGCAAAGTTGAAGACGGGTGAGTTCAACTCATTGACGTCCAGTATACGTAATTAGTGATATTTGGGCGGTTGATTTAAGGTGGGACAGAATTACCAGAGGTTGTCAGTCTTTCTTCCTCCCTTCCCAAAAACCTCTGACCACCTTCACAGCTGTCCAGCATGTCGACCTCTGCAGATAAATCGCTCGCACAGAACCCACAGACTACGACCCAGCCCCCCGTCCCCCCGTCCCGCCCACGTTCTCGGCTCACGAGGACCAAAATCGAATATATCCCCCTAGCGCGTGAAGTGGAAACCTGTGGAGGTCGCGACCTTGACATGTTGGAAGACGAACACCTTCGTGCTCAACGTCGCCCTATGCGGGATATCAACGAATGGGGAACCGTGGATATCGAAGCGCTCACAATGTCCATCCGTTGTCGACTGACCGTCGAACTTTCGTATGCTCTGACTACGCTCACCCTTCTTTCAACGATGAAAGGCCCCACCCCCGGCTCGGGATTTCCCATTACACAATGTGCTGATCTTCTGGAGGAAGTGTTGGATCTTTTGGAGGATGAAGCATTTGATGGGGTTGCTGATACGCCGCAGTATTGCCTGACAGAGGATACCCATATACCACGTCATCGTGAATTGGTAACCTTCGCTCTTGAATCTGAGTCGTTACCATTCGCGAGCTTGAAAAGCGAGCACAACTCGCGGAAAAGAGAACGTGGCCCTCCGCATCGCTCCAGTCAAGTCATTCTTACTGTGACGAATATCATTCGAAATCTGTCCGTTGTTCCAGACAACATGCAGTTTATGGCGAAGCACGACCGGATGCTGGAGTTGGTGTTGCGGGTTTGTAGCGTCATTGTCCCACCAGATGGCGGTCCGCCGAGACCAGCATCACCTGCGCTCTCTATTCCCGATGTTATCAATATCCGCAAGGATGTCCTCAACATTCTATCCAACCTCTCACTAATAATCTCTTTTCCCCAACCTACTCCTTCGGAGTTTACACTCCGCATATGTTCTCGAATATTCGAGCTCGTTGCATCCATTCTAATCGAACCGAGGGATGCAATACCTCCGACGCAAATGCTGAAACTCGCTGGTATCCCTTTTTACAATTGCAAGCCACCATTCCTTGCCGATGTGGCCCTGGATGTCTTTACACACATCGCCCACCTGGATCACAATCGGCAGATATTTTCCACTGTCGTACCCCCGCAATGGTTATGGCGTCTGTTGGAGACACTGGTGTATCGCCTGCCAGTGAGCGATGCTGATTTTGCATTCCTCTCACGAGAAACGTGGCTATCATACCTTGAGAAGACGATGATGGCAATATACGTCATCGCGTTCCTCTCTCCTCCGGAGCTGAAGAACAAGATAAAGTCGGATAGGTCGTTGCATTTTTCGCAGATCATGCTTCGGGTGGCGCAGAGGTTTGCTGCAACCAATGCTTCTCCAGAGGCGCGACAATGGTTCATGTGCACGGCCCGCAGAGCAATCGAAGCGATGAAGGCTGTCGATGGTGGTGAGGATGCTTTTGACACGTCTCAAGCTACGCAACCAACACTCGCGTTCGGGATGGGTTTTGGGGAGACTGGGGAGACGAACGTGGAGAAGGGTATGGGTATGCTGGCTGGTCGTCGAGACGCCGCATGGGAGCTGCTGATGCACAGAGATTTGGATCAGACCATGTTCGCTGAGTTGGAGAGTCTGATGAGAGTAGAATGAGTGTCTTGTAGTACTTAGCTGATGGTGGCGATCTACACACGGTGACCGTTGTCCACCACTATGCCTCCAGATATCGCTCCTCCTCCCCGCTACTCTCAGTTGCGCGGTGAAGACCTATCTGAAGTCCAGCTCCTTATCGTACCCGCCCTGGACGGCATAAACTTCCAGAAGGGCTACATTGGTGCTGAGGGCGAACACGCAGCGGTAGAGGGCGAAGTCCACCTCAAAGGTGCCCAGCCTGGTGCATGGAAGAAACTGTCAGTCCTCCTCGTCCTCCTCGCTGTTTTCCTGACCAACGTCGCTCAAAGCTCCGTGTCTTTGCGCACGACAGAGTCGGCACATGGACGAGAAATTGAACTATTCCTTTCCGAGCTGGACATCGCTTCATCCCCGCTTGAAGCCATCTCGGCTGGCTTTCCATTCGCCATACCGCTCACGCCAGATGTACCACAATGTGTCCACACCCCACACTCTTCACTAACCCACGTACTGAACGCGACCCTGCACCCAGTGGATCTGACACTACCCCCTCTGTCCAGAGAACTCTTGGTACACACGAGGCGCTACACGTCTCACACCCATACCGTCGCAATCTCACCCGAAAAGCACGTTATACATCATCCGGTTTGCGTGGAGGCGGAAATTCCAAAGTCGACGTTCACCGTAGGAGAACCGATCCCTGTCTATGTTACTGTCCCGCCTCCACCTCGCCAGCTCGTCCTGGACGGAGGACTCAGGCTCCGCAACATCAAGACAGAGCTCCTCCGCATCGTCGAGGTCAAGGGCCTCGATGATCCTTCGTGCTCTGCTGCAGTCGACCGCTCTCCCCTCCAGGGTCCGTCATCCATTTCGACCGCGGAGAAAACAAATGATCCCTCGCTTTTTGCTGCTGCATATACAACCGTCATGTCGCATTCCGGGGCATCTTGCAGGTTTCACACGTCGCGTCCAATCCGACTGCGCTTCGTCCTACATCAGTCATCGCCATCTGCTTCCCCAACCGATCGTCCGCGATCCTCAGTTGAAGCGGATTACGCTTATCCGGATAATGTCCCGCAGTGCATCTCCGTCACACAGACGACGCTTTTGCACAATGTATCGTTCCTGTTGAACGTCCGCGCTTCATTTGTCGACATCGCGAGTAGGACGGAAACGCTATACACGATTCCCATTCCTATCCATATCATCCCACCACCGGCACCACTACCCGAAGTCGAAGAATGGGTGGATGCGGCATATCAAAAGAAGCATGACCGCCCACCGCTCAGGACTGTGCGACAAGAAGACGCAGAAATTTCCGCCCCTTTGTATCATGAAGGTGAGGCTGGTCCAAGCTACACGCAGCCTCCCCCGTTCGAAGACAGAGACGTTCCTCCGCCGCCGTTTCCATCAGAGGCATCAACGTCTTCTGGTTTGCCTACGTTCCAAGAGTCGGAAAATGAGATATATATTCCTACCAACACAGAAGAACATTTTTCGACTCCCGTAACAGAGCCAATCATCGTTGGCGAAGGGGTCGTCTTTGGTTTTTCTTCTTCCCAGCAGTTCGATGGCCTCACTGATCCGTTGCATCATCGGACGTCGACGCCTCCGCCCCCAGTTGAACAAGCGGTTCAGGACCCCGATGTCACCGAGTTTGTCGACCTCGCTCAACCGCACCGAGTCTTGGGGCTGATTGTGGAAGAACCACCACCACCACCTCCCCCGCCTCTAGACGATCCATCGGACCCACCTCCCTCCATAGATTCCGTGTTTAGATTCCCGACCTCGTCTGGCACTGTCACGGGCCATTCTTCTGCGCGCATGCCTCGCCATTCGTTCACCCATGATCACCACTCATTATCACAGGCTGGTGAAGTCATGGATCACGGATCGTCGCATGTACCAGCGCCACCACCTTATCTGACGCCCAACGACCCAGAGCAAGTTGCGACACCTCCACCTTATGTGGACTTTATTCCTCTGCATGATAATCGGTGAAACGTGTTATGGCTGGGCTGGCCCGTGATCAGAATAATGCTGGCTGCGGGCGAGCCTACTGTCAACCGACACTGATTAGGAAAGCAATTATAAAGAGAAAAAAGGTTTTGGGCGTAATCAAATATATATCAAGGGTTCATGTGGTGAATCATGGAATAAACGACAAGATGGTAGTTCTCCGGAATAATAAGAGATGAGCTCAACAAATGCAAACGCCTTTGGCTTTGGCTTGATTCTCCTCCAAGTTAACAGCACCTTCTTGTTGTGAAGTACCAGCACGATTGGCTGCAGGGCCATTTCTGCCAGCACCGCGGTTAGATGCCAAGATGTGCTCGATTGGTATTTTCTTGGCTGGAAATAGTTTGGTGAAGTACAGGTAGAAAGTTGAAGGAAAGGAACGAACCGATCTCGGTGAAGATTTCTACGATACCCTCGCCCGTCTTTGCACTGGTTTCAAAAAAGAGTAATCCGGCCTCTGTGGCATATGCCTGGGCTTCCTCGCGAGGAACTTGCCGTAGTGATTCCTCGCCAATAGGACTGGGTGCCTCTCCTGGGGTTGCGGTGGCATCATCTGCCTCGTCCTCAGACTCGGAGGCTGGGGTTGGAACTGGTGAAGAAGATGGTTGCACCAAGTCGAGTTTGTTTCCCGCGAGTGCGATCACGATATTAGGATTAGCTTGTCTTTGCAACTCCTTGACCCAAGATTTGGCCTTCTCGAGGCTGGAAGCTTTCGTCACATCGTAGACAACGACGGCAGCCTGTGCGTTGCGGTAGTACATGGGCTATGAGAGAGAGAGAGAGATGTAGGCAGAGTGGATAGAAGCAAGGGTGTATGGACTGACGGCAAGGGAATGGAAGCGCTCCTGGCCAGCAGTGTCCCATATTTCATACCGCAGTACGCGATCCTCGAGGCGACATTTCTGGGTCAAGAACGCAGCACCGATGGTGGGTTCCTTGTTCGGTTGGAACTCGTTGGATACCTAACGAGGGTGAGGCGAGTGATGAGAGGTTGAGATAGGGACTCACGAAACGGAGGACGACGGAGGACTTTCCAACTGCGGCCTCGCCTGGTGAGAAGGGAAAGTGAGCTAGAGGAGGGGAAAGATATTTGTGTTGCAAGTACCGAGAAGGACGAGCTTTACTTGCACGGACTTGTCCAGAGAACCTTCAGCCATGACCGTCAAAGTAGAAAAGCTGTTGTTTGTGCTTGTGTTATTCTCATGACACCACAAAGTAGTCCACCCTCAGACGTCGTTTACCTCCAAAAACCGCTCGATGCTGCGCCCGTAAACTACGATCCACTCGTATGTCCTCTATTCCAACTCCACTTATCCTCTCACATCCTCTGTAGAACCCACTCAGCTTTCTGTTGCACGCAGCCCTCGTATACCCAGACAAGCTCGCTTTAGCACACCCAGATGCAGACCAGCCCGCTTTCTACTCTTATAGCATATGGTGACGCGCAGGTACACGCACCCGTTTCAGTCTCGCTCATTCATTCCCCTTCAGGGCTCAACGTATCCAGAATTTGGCCTACGCACTTATACAATCGGGAATTCGCCCAGGTGATCGCGTAGCAGTCCTCGCTCCAAATTCGTGAGTGTCCACAGGATTTCTTTGGAAATCTTGACCGACTTGCTCCCCTCGCAAGCCCCATGATTGCAGGTAAATTTCCCACCATAATTTAGTCCCTGTACTCTGACCCGATCTAGATGCTCACTTTGGTGTTCTTGCCGCTCGCGCAATCCTCACTCCCATCAACACGCGCCTGTTTCCATCAGAAATCGCCTATATTCTGGAGCACAGCGAGTCCAAGCTCATACTTGTCGATCACGAGTATCTGCATCTTATACCCAACACCAAGGTTACTTGCATCGTCTGCCACGACACCGCTAGGCCTGGGGATCCATATGAAGACTTTCTGAGCGCCGGTCGGGAGTTCAGTTCGGAGAGAGGCTGGCCTGGCCTTGACGTAGAACCCAACGAAGATGCCCCTGCGGTGCTCTGTTACACGTAAGAGTCCTTGTCCTCGGCGTCATCATTTCTAAATTCTACTCGATCACAGTTCGGGCACTACCGGTAGAGTGCGCTCAGATGACCAACTCCCTAGACAACCATCTGATGTTGCCTCAGCCTAAAGGAGTCATTACCACCCTGCGAGGTTTCTATCTGTGCTTTCCTCACACTTGCTTAATCGCTGAAGCTGAGTCTCAGGTTCTTACCTTGCAGCAATTGCAAACGCTTTTGAGGCCCGGTAGGTATTGGTTCTAGTAATCAAACAACACTATCACTGCCTTTCGTACCCTCAAGGATTGACCGCGAGTCCTGCTATCTATGGTACTCCGTTCCCTCCTCTCTTGTTACTGTCATATTGATTTGTTTATAGGGTCCTCCCTATGTTCCATGCCGCAGGGTGGACATACCCGTGGGCCAATGTGTTTGCGTGCGCAACTCAAGTATGTCTGTCGTACTCATCTTTCACCTCTCACACTTGTACATAGATCACCATGCGACGAGTCGACTATCCCCAGATCTGGAAGCATCTACTCAATTCTGGTGTCACACATTACTGTGGTGCACCAACAGTACAGGTCTCTTTCTTTGTCAACGAGTCTTTATCACCTAATAACAGGCGTGAACTAGATTGGAATCGCCAATGATCCCTCCAAGCGGCCTCTGAAGCATTCCGTTTCTGCCATCATTGCTGGATCTGCACCGACCGCTCAGCTGATCGGTCAACTTGAGCAGATCGGAATCAAGCCTGTCCATGTGTATGGCCTTACGTGAGTCTTTTCCTCGTATGTTGACCTTGCTGTCTCATTCGATTCACGTTCAGCGAGGTACGCTACCTCGTTACTTTCCGGCGACGATGAATCACCTTGGTCACAGACTTTTGGTCCATTCACGCGTTGTTACGATCAATCTTCATGGACGTCTCTATCCCTGCAAGACCGTGCAAAGTTGATGGCGCGCCAAGGACATAGCTTTGTCACGGCGCAAAACGTTCGAGTTGTATATCCTCCAAGGCATGAGAATGATCAAGAACTCATTGACGTGCCCAAGAATGGAAGTACAGTGGGCGAGGTCGTGACGCGGGGCAACATTGTCATGAAAGAGGTGGGAGATGGCATTCATCAAGTAGTAAATCTTTACATGACATTGCACTGGCAGTACTTTAAGGATTCGAAAGCCACTCACAAGGCCTTCAGAGGGGGGTACTTCAATTCCGGTGACCTTGCAGTCATGCACCCGGACGGCGTCGTACAGATTATGGATAGAAGCAAGGACATCATAATCTCAGGCGGAGAGGCAAGTGATGCTGTTGATGCTGTGATGATAGTATTTATACTCTGGCAGAATGCATCAAGCCTTGCCATAGAATTGGGCAAGTGGACTTTTTAACAACATCGTCATTTCTACTGATCGCATTCAAGAACTCGCAAGCCACCCACATGTTCTGGAGGTGGCTGTAGTTGCTAGGCCTCATCCCAAGTGGGGCGAGCGTCCAATGGCTTTCGTTATCCTCCGACCGGAACATCTTCAGACTTGGTCTGGGAACCACGCTGGATTCGGGATGGAACTGAAGCGCCACGCACGCACGCTCTTACCAGGATTTGCTTGTCCCGAGTGGGTCCAAGTCGTCGATACACTCCCGGTATATGCGCTTCCTTTTGAACCGCCTTGCCGTATGTTTATGCCCACATTTGTAGAAAACGTCCACCGGCAAGATCTTGAAAGCTGATCTTCGGAAGATAGCAAAACTATGAGATAGTCGATTGTGAATTATAGGTATCAAAGGTATCTGCAAGTGTGCCCAATGTGATAGATATATAGTGCTTGATGTTGTAAAGGAAAGCGAGGGACAGTAAGAAAATAATTAAAAAAAAGATCAAACATGGAATGTTCATTATGTCTCAGGACGTAGTCTCAGTATCCTGAATGCGCCACCATTGCGTTCACATAGGTAAATGTCGTCACCGGTGCGTCCAAGAAAAACAATTTCGTCGACAAATTCTTGATCAGCTTCGTTGATGGCTGCAAAGTCGCCCTTGGATGGTGATTTGCCTGAAGGATAGCTGCCTTTCTTTCCCAAATAACCAGTCTTTGTCCTCGCGGCCAGGGCAGCACCACCAGTGGAAGAATGGATGGGAGTTCCTATTTTCCACACAAAAGGTCCTCGTCTGCTCATATTCGAAGGTGAAGGGAGAAAGTGCGGCAAGACGGCACGTGACTCGTCTGCTGGTTTGAGCAACGAGTCGCCGAGGTCCATTGCTTCCAGCCCTCCTTGTCGCATTGCAACAATCACAGCACGATCTTTCACATCAAAAACTTCCAGCCTCTTGATGTCGCCCATTCGCGGAACATTTTTATAGTTAACTTCCTCGTCCATGCTCCACAAGAATCTTCCTCGGAGCACGGAACGTCCCCGAGCATCGACAATGGACGTGCTGTGCCCACCTCGGGAAGAAAAGAATAATGCAGGGGGACCGAAATGCCGGGGCTGAACGAGCAGAGAAATGGGTGGGAGTAACGGTTTGGACGCATCAGGAAGTGGAGGTTGTATGGCTGGGAACGGCGGGGCTGAGTGGAATGGGTGGACCGGGTCGATGCATTGTTGCCTAAGATCTCTGAGCAAAATATATTCATTGTCCTCCTCTTTGCGGACGGGGAGATCAGGTGGGAGTAACCCATCTTTATACCAAGCCTGCATCAAACTCGCTTTCCAAGGCCCTATTCTTAGAGTGAATGAACGTTCGCATTATGCCAGAAAACGTAACGTACCATGGACGATACCCTTAGGATCACGGTAGAACCATCTCGATGGAGGTGCTGGTGCTGGCATGGGTAAACCGGGTGGATTAAATTGAATGGACGCAAGGTTTCTACCATCCCCGTACGTGTCCGGTTCATGTTCTGCGCGATAACCGAGAAAATCAGCATATGTTGGAGGTATGATGTAATCGTCAGCGATAGTGGCAAGAGGAATCTTCGGGGCGAATGATAGCTGCTGAAATGTTGTGTAAGGTCCGACTTGAGCAGAAGCCAGGGCAACCAATTCCTCAGCGTGTGCCAGAGCTGAGTCATGTGCACCACTGCTTCCGGTAGGTGTATGCGCAGGCTCGGGGAGATGCGCAGTAGAATTGTTAGGCGAGAGTAGATCCTGACCGAATGGTACAGTGACACCAATGCTAAGGTTGGCATTGTCATCATCTTCAGGAACTTGTGGATCGGTGTCAAAAAGATCAGTCTGGCCATTTCGGATTTCCCTCACCCTCCGCCGAGCAGCCCTTCGCTCAGCGCGCCCGATACGGACCTCCCGTACCCTCACCGTTGCAGGTTCCAACCCGAAAACATTTTGGGAGAATACCAAGAATACTTCCACAAGGTCATCACCTTGCAGTTGTAACTCGAGGGACTTGGGAGAGTCGGGAAGAATGAAAGTACGAGAGAGACCAAGAGCTGTTTTATATGTTCCGGCAAACAGCTCCACCTTCTCACTGTTCTCTCCGCAGAGAATGGCCAGGAAACTACCACAGAGTTAGAAAAAATTAAGTTATACCATATTGACCGTACCTTTTCTTCTGAGTCTCAACTGCCTTGATGAGAATGGATCCTTTGGTTCCGGGAAGCTTCACATATTCTAGTTTTGGGGGTGGTGCTTGGGGAGCCGGCGGAGAGTGGTTATTGTTCTTTCTCAAGTCAGTGTCAAAATTCTTGACCAATAACGTCGGAGGCCGATCATCCGGCCGACGTGAAGTGAACGCAGCACTAAAAAATCGCGGGAGTAGATTGTGCGGAGGCGTTGGCCCTAAACTGGAGGGAGCAGTGGGCAAAGGTGAACTTGGGCTGCTATGTGGAAGGTTGGGGTCTCCAGAAGTGGATGGTCGGGGAGCAGGACCAACCGTTGTCACCGAAGGCCGTGTGCGATGAGAGAGAGGGAGAGCTAGAGGTCTGTATTCACTTTCAGGAATCATCAGAGAGGTGGATGACGCGGGGGAACCCATAGGAGTATCATGAAAGAAAGAAAATGTTCTCATGTCTTGCGACCCGGTGAGATTAAAGATACTTTCAAAAACAGACCAACGCCGTCGTCGTCTTTCTGGACGACTGCAAATACTGCGACTACGAGTATCTGATAAAGAAGATGTTACTGAGAGACCATCTCCGCCCGTTGCTTGAGTCGATTCGTGAATCAGGATTGGTTCCTGGGGTTGAATGGTACCTGTGGGAGGTAGCCCGGGGAGTCTGCTTTCCAGGAGTGCTTGAACAAGTGTAATCCGTTCTCCAGGAACGTGAACGGTGTCGTCGTCGTCTTCATCAACATCCACATCAAGAGAAAACCGCTGTGGTCGTGTTTCGTAAGAGTCATGAATGGCAGTATTCTGATGAATCGCGGAAGGCGAAGCCTGGTGAATGGTAAGAAAGAATCAGCAACCGAGAAAGAATAACTAGACAAACAGGAGCTGCATTCGCGCGGGAAAGATTAAAATCAATATTTGGAGGACGGTTTCGTCGGTGGGACTGAACCGCATGGCTTCGAACCGGAAGTGCAGCGGTAGTGCTACCCATGATATCATGTTGGTCATCGGTCCTTGGTGGAAGTGAACTCGTCCTTTCATCCAGCGCTTGACTTCCGCTCGCGCCTGCCGTCAATAAGTCAATGGCCTCCTCGTCGCTGGCTTCGAACCAATCGGCGTTCTTTGATTCCTCTGCATTCGGGACGGTGACCGTGCCCGCATTTAAAACTGGAGGGGACAATGAAAGAACAGGAGGAACAACTACCAAAGAGAGTGACGACCGCCTGGAACGAGCTATGTTGACTGAAACCGATGACCGCTCGCTGAGCAAAGGGGGTCGTTGATCCAGCATGCTAGTGTAAGGTGGGGGCTGGCCAACAGGAGGAAACGAAGACGGCAGTTGAGTCGTCGGTGGCCTCGGCTTCTTTGACGTAGCAGGAGTGGATATTGAGGGTGATCTCGAAGTAAACTTGCTGTTTTGTTGCAACTCGGCGATCGGTGGAGTCGATAATGATAATTTACCTTGCTTTGCTAACGAATCTCGCTGGTCAACACTCGAGCTTCCAGGCCCTGCCTTTTTCGACTCTTCCCTGCGTGACCGTTCACGTTCTCTACGAACTTCAAGTTCTATGCGCCACTCCACAGCCTTTTTAACCTCCTCCAAAGCGTATACTCGAACACCGTCCCTGCGACCCGCTATTGCTACCAACACGGCACGATGCTCCATTACAACGACGCTTCTAAAAGCGACTCTACGCACGAGAGCGTATGGCTGAGGAGCTGGGGGCGAGACGAGCGGGAGAACATCCAAGCCTTGCGCATGACAGAGGAGGAGATAATGGGGGGCCAAAAAGGCTCCGCTTGCAGGAGGAGAACTGAAGTGCGAGGGCGAAAGGTCCGCAGTAATGGTAGATAATGAAAGGCCCAACTCATGGAGTGTGGGTGGAGGTAGCGGGGGCGGAGGTGTTGGTGGACGGATGGGGACCGGAGAATGTACCCTAGATCCCGCCTCCGACTGCGCTGCAACAGGTGTCATTGATGGATCTTCATGAGCCAGACGAGCGCTAGCAGATGTGATTGTATCGCGACGATGAATAAGATTCGAAAAAAAGCCAGAGAGACGGTTGTTAAACCGTGGTGGCTACAAAGTTTAAGATTCTGGAGCAAGTACATGGAAGGGAATTTACCTCCACGGTTGGTCGACGTCCTATGGCCGACACGCTAGCTGATTGTGAATGCAGCTGAGTGGGAGTGGTTGCATAGGTGTCGGAGGGTGATCGAGCGGTCGATGGCCGGTGAGGAGGAGAATGGAGGGCAGAAACATGGCCTACGGGGAGGCTATGAATGCTGACTGCCTCAGCGTCCTCTGTAGAGGTGTTACTGGGGCCCAGTGCGGGTCTGGAGTCAGTTGGTAGGGAATGAGATGACTGGGGGACAGAAAGCATTATTCGGGTCGGTGTCGGGGAAGGAGGTTGGGGGAAGTTGGAGGAGGGATTGGGGGGTGCGCAGAGTCGCGCAGGGGCGGTGGTGGGAGATGGCAGGGTCAGTGGAAGATGCGGAGGAATACACGGATGGACGATGTCCTTCTCGACCACATATTTCCCACGGTATGCGGTCACGTGGAATATGTCACGTTGTCACTTCTGTACTTGTAATGCTGTCACGTCATGAATGACATTTGTATGATGTTGTGTCTTCGGTCGGGTCGTAGATGGGTCCATAGCGCCCCTTCGTTCGCCCATCTCAACACCGTCTCACCCGATGACCTCGCTCACTTTTCGAAGATACTTCCACCCAGCGCGATCCTTTCCACCCTTCCCCCGACCTCAAATTCACCCGATGACCTTGCACCTTACAACCTAGACTGGATGGGAAAATACCATGGACATGCAAACACCGTCTTGCGTCCGCGTACAACACAACAAGTCAGTGACATCGTCAAGTTCTGTGCCAGTCGTCGCATCGGCATAGTACCCCAAGGCGGGAACACTGGTCTCGTCGGGGGAAGTATCTCGTTACAAAAGGAAATCGTTCTTAGCTTGGGGGCAATGAACAATGTTCGCTCCTTCGACCCTGTATCTGGTAAATCAGTTCTTATCCCGAGTAACATGCAACCGATCTTGTTCGCTTTAGGTGTCTTGGTCACAGACGCGGGATGTATTCTAGAATCTCTCAGCGGCTATATTGCTCCTCACAATCACATCATACCGCTTGACCTCGGTGCGAAAGGCAGGTGAGTACTTGTACTCGCTCCTTCTCTCTCTCACACACACACACTTTCACCAAGTTGTCAGATAGGTGGAAATATCTCTACAAATGCAGGAGGCCTTCGCCTTTTGCGTTATGGTTCTCTTCATGGCACCGTACTCGGTCTCGAAGTTGTACTTCCAGATGGTACTGTCCTTGACCAGCTGTCCACATTACGCAAGGACAACACTGGTGCGCCATCTCAGTGAAACAAGTTCAAGTCCCCCCATCTCACTCGTCCCGCAGGCTATGACCTTAAGCAATTGTTCATCGGTGCAGAAGGAACTCTTGGTATAATTACTGGAGTATCCATTTTGACCCCACCGGCCCCTAACGCATCCAACAACATTTTCTTGGCATTGCCCCATTTCAAGAATGTTCTTCCGCTTTTCCAGACGGTGAAACGGCAGTTGGGTGAAATCTTGTCCGCTTTCGAATACCTCGACCGCACCGCCTACGACATGGGTCTTGTACATGGCCTGGGACCCATTCTGAATGCGGACGAAGTCGGTGACGCAAAGTGTTTTGTCCTTGTCGAGACAAGTGGCGGCAATCAAGAGCATGATTTGGAGGTAATGGTATTCAACTATATCAGCCGACCGCCGGCTGACCTCGGGGGCATGGCTGACAACAGAAATTACACAACTTACTTGAGGGTTTGATGTCGGCTGACGAACCTCTCATTTACACCGGGACGCTGTCACAGTCGCCGGCTCAGTTTGCTTCCCTTTGGGCGCTAAGGGAAGGATTGACAGAATGCCTTCAAAAGGAAGGAAAACCATACAAATACGACGTCTCGGTCCCACTTGCAGACTTCCAAAGCGTGGTAGACACCGTCCGCGAACATTTAATCTCAAAGGGACTGTATGGGGATCACGCGATCTCGAAAGTGATGGGATACGGACACGTTGGCGATGGCGAGTATTCCTGGCATAGATGGTCAGACTTGTGTTACTTACGCTCTTTCAGGGAATCTTCACCTGAATGCTGTTGCCAAGCATGGTTACCGTCCTGAACTGCAAGCAGCACTCGAGCCATTCATCTACGAACTTGTCGGTGTGTTCTAGCTTTTGCCTTCCATGAGTTGAGGTTGCTGACGATGCCACAAGCCTCGCACAAGGGTTCTGTATCTGCCGAACATGGTATTGGATCGATGAAGATGAGCGCGCTCCGATACTCGAAGAGTGATGTCAGCATAGAGTGGATGAGGAGGATCAAGCAGATCTTTGACCCGTTGAATATCATGAACCCCGGCAAGGTCTTGCCCCCCTAGATTACTACAAGTGTCGTCGTGCAGTGCTCCAATTAGTCAGTGCCGAGTTCATCGATGAGCGCATGTGACATTGCAATCTCGACGAGTATTGATGACGTAGCCTCCAAGGAAACCTATATAAAGTCAGGTGCGCCCGCCGTCGACCCCAGCACCTTCCTCTACTCATTGCATTCATCATCCAACATCTTGAACATGGCAAACCCTGGAAACGTGAGTCTTACCTACCTATCGTTCGAATGTCTTGAACTGATACAATGCGCACAGGTCGCTGGAGGCCATAGTACGCATCAACCCATGCTCGGCGTTGATATGGTCTGACCCATGTTTGCAGAGGCAACATTGGCGAACCCGCACGTCTCCGAGGAGGTCAAGGGACACTCGAAGCAGGTGCTCGAGGAAATGGAAAGTGGCGGTGAGCATCCCGAGCGGCAGCTTCGTAGCGATGAAAAGAAGAATGTTGGTAACATTATCGGCGGTCACAAAGTTTGCATCTTGACAGCAAGCATGATTCGTTTTGCTGACGTGCACACAGGCCACGTTGAAGAATCCCAACGTTTCGGAGGGTGCAAAGGAGCACTCGAAACAAATTTTGGACGAGATGGATGCTTGAATAGACTCTTGGCCAATATTATTGTAAGATTGTTTCAGTGTATAGAATTATAGCCATTTGTCGCTCGAATCTGGCGCGGCTCATTTTCTGAGTAAGATGAAGACGGGATCACCGAGAACGATGCCAGCCATGTGCCGAAAAGAACCTGTCAGTGACAATAACAGGCCGCCAAAGGATGCGTATACGGTCCTGTGAATGCCTAAGCGCTCGATCTATCAGGTCTCGGAATGGGACGTACACTACCTCTCCTCCTCCGTCGAATTTGTACACCTGCACCATCGCTTGGTCATCGAGACGATGCCCTTGACACGCTTTGCTTACCTTGCCATACATCACATAGTCATACTCCTCCTCTAGGCCTTTCATCCCTTTTCCATCAGGCCTCCAAATGTCCCTGTCCTTGTCCTCGGTCTCGACACCATCGCCTCCCCCGGATGGGATCAGGGACGAAGCAAGCGCCATAGCGAAACTTTGACCCTCGACAAGGGGAAATAGCTCGACATTGTAATCTAGAGTCATGTTCATCTCGTGATTTTTCGAGCGAGCGTACAGCCGCGACACTGCCAGTCGAAATCAGCATGCTGCCAACGATTGCATGGATCTCAGTACCTCTGTCGAACTTTTTTCCCTCCTTGTCGATCGCATTGATGGTAAATATGTCGTCGAAGACGATGTTCGACGAAGCTGACGACATTGTCTAGTAAAGAATTGTTTGGGTCAACCAAGTCCCAGTCAATTAAGGTTTCAGTCTAATCAAATACTACTACACATAAATCAGGTTCATCCTGCATCTGCCATCGTCGTTAGACCATATCATACGTCCCTGCGGTTCTCTTCAGCTGAGGAATGGTGTCCTCTTGATGACATGCAAGTGCAGGATCACTCGCAGGGCTATACCAGTGTACGCCGCACAGTAGAGGCACTGCCATGATTAGAATGGTGGCTCTATGAGGTCGACAGCTTGCCTCATAGGACAGATCGCTCACCAATCTAATCCATGATCAAGACTGTTGCTTCACGCCATTGAAGCGTCTGTATGGAGAATGAAAATCCGTAGTATCTTGTTTTGGTTCCACTCATGTTACTCCTGTTAACCAGACTTCGTTCTCCATCATAACTTTGATTGCAATGGATTACATACCGAATATTGCGCAACATGCATGCTGCGGGACTGATCGATTTCTGAGCCATAGCACGGTCATTTTAGGTCCAGCATCACAGGGCTACGTCTCCCTCTGTGGTATGCAGCCTGGCGGAGGCACCATCGGTGGTCTGAAAACTCTGATCTCCTGCTCCTGTTGGTCAATCCTTCCAGCATTTGGTGTGATCGTAAATCTTCATTTACCTCGTACGTCGTGTCTCCTCGATAGGTAAGTGCTGCATTGCAAGGCACCGGCATCCGCAGTGAGACGTAGTAGACGAGTGTATAACGGATGAAGAGCTGGGTATTAGCTACCAAGAGTGTAAACGGCGGGATCCTGCAATCAATTCGATGACTCTCCACTCGCACCTCGCTCTCCGTTTTCCGTGCATGCAGCCAGGTTTCCGAGACCAGGGAGGGCTACTTTCCAAGTCCCTCTGGAAGCAAGTACTCTACGGACTTGATGCTCGATCAATTCATGTAGTTTTGGGACATCTTTTAGCATGGCTCGACTACCCATAAGAGATGTGGTCTTCAGATTGAGAGTGAACTCCGAAGGGAAAGAGATGGTTAAAACGGGCTCATATGAAAAGGGAGACGGTGGTGCAACAGTAACCTAAAAAGTTTCATGAGTGGATTCACTGCAACCAGATAAAAACGGACTTACAAATGACTCAAAAAGATCGAGGGTTATTGCAAGCGATACAGGAAGCCGCGCAAAGGACGACATGGGATAATTGAACAAATATGCTGTGGAAAGCGATACTGAGATGGTGTCGACGTAGAGCATATGAAACTTGACGGACTGTGATATGTTAGTCTAAGCGGAGTATAACGCAGAACACTGACGGTTGAAGCACTCTCCCCAATACCATCCACAAGCTGGGCGTCGGACAGCAATGGCGCCGAGTTTCCAAGGTCCACTGCATGGATAGTAATGTGGTCCTGAATGCAAAGACACGCTTGCTCAGGGTGAAGTGAGGAATGTAAATAAAAGGGGCAGCGAACAAGGAAACCGCGAGGGCGAATTTTGTTGGCATATGCTTCTATTTGAGCCCGGGCATATTCATTCCCTTTGGATCCTTCTAGTCCGTTTTGGAGTTTTGCCCGGTAGACGTTAACGACCTGCGACAACCTCAGAAGACCACACTACATCATGGCATGATTGAGGAACCTGCCGAGCAAGGGAGTTGAACCAGTTGGCTGACTCTGCATCGTGTGGCCCGGAAGTATCGCCCTCGAGTGGTGTTCGTGAAGAATTGTCTTGCTTGGGGAACGGATGGAAAATCGGTGGTTCTGATTCATCGCTTTGCGGAAGGAAGAAAAGGTATTTGAGGACGAGGGCAAGGATGAGGATTATGGATAACTGTCCAAGAAGAAGGCCTTGTGTAAAGGTCAGCGTCAAGGAAAAGATGTAGTTGTTACCCATGAAGAGGCGTGTCCTAACTCGTCATTATGGACACCTACACTTTCATTGCGTGGCCCGGCGCTCCCCTCACTAGCTCCCTCGTCCACAGTTCCATCGCTGAACTTGGCTTGTCAACCTCCATTCTGTCTGTCCTCCCCTCAGTACCATCAAGACTCGTTCAATGGGCTAGCTACGACTGCATAGACCATGCCCTTACTGCATCACACCACGTCCTTTCATCATCTTATACGATCAGAAAGGCGCTCATTCGAAAGCATTTCTTGGCTCGGTGTATCCAGTCTTATATTGTCAAACACCCCCAGTCATTCCTTACAAAGGCCGTACCTCTCACTTGGGACATCGATATTGCGTATGTTGATGAACTTGATGAAATGTGGAGCGACGAGCTATGGGATCTCGGCAGCATGCTTGATGACGACATCAAGCAGTGGTTCATTCTGAAACCCGGGATGGCGGACAGAGGGATGGGCATCAGGCTTTTCGATAGCAAGCAAGCCTTGCACAAGATATTTCAAGAGTTTGATCGTGACCCTGATGATGAGGCAGATGAAACGTCCGTCATGACTTCTCAGCTTCGGCATTTCGTTCTCCAGGTATTGGTTATGTTGACATCATGGGTATGCAAGACTGAATATACATGCCCAGGAGTACATCTCCACACCTTTACTTGTCGATCCAAACGAGATCTCACTATCCACCAAATCCGCAGGCAATCTCCGGGGCCACAAAGTCATTTTGTTTCTCTCCCTGCCTTCGTCCACTCAAATGATTACAGTTTCACTTGCGGACTTACATTGTGGCCTCCGGCGCTCTGACAGTATTTATGTATGAACGTATCCTTGCCTTGTTCTCCCCCGAGCCCTACTGCGATCCCGTGCGATCCGACCTTGAACAGGCCATTCCCCTCGGTCCTCATCTGACTAACACCTCCTTGCAAACCCACCGTAGGGAAGAGACTGTGCATCTTCTGGATGAGCTAATCGGATGTCGCATATTGTCTGGAAGTGAGGAATCGAGCAGTAATGTGTTGAACACTTCAGACATCGCGCAGATCAAACAAGAAATAGCTGACACACTCTCAGAAACGTTCAGGGCCGCGGTCGACCAACCAATACACTTCCAGGTATGACAACCAAATTCTTCTGGTCCCTTGGATTCCCTAATTCTTGTCTCCAGCCATTACCTAATGCGTTTGAGCTATATGGCGCAGATTTTCTCGTCTCACATGGACCTGCTGGTCTCCAGGCTAAGTTGTTGGAAATAAATTCTGAGCCCGCCATTGAACTCACGGGACCGCGATTGACTTGGATACTGGAGGACTTGTTCAACGCCATTGGAGTTGTTTGCGTCCAGCCTTTTGTACGTCCAGCTGGTAACAAAGACAGCTCGTGGAAAGTTGGCGAAACTGTGTACAATTTACGCAAGTGTCTTGACATGAGAATCCATGCCTCTATGGCATGTTAGTGGTCTACAAACATAGTTCGATGAAGGGTTGACATTAATTTCGTGTTTGGAAGGCAAAGCTGTGTAAACGTACATTGTTTTCTAGACATCTGAAAAACTATCAAAAAGTGTTCTTTGACTCGTCGGCGAAAGATCCATACCTCTTCTTGTTCTTGTTCGAATGGTTCAGCGATTTTGGATCTCGTTTGCGTTTCCGAACGTCCCCGCCTGGCGTAGAAACATTATCTGACAAATTCCGCGTGGAAGATTTTTCTTGAAGTTTTTCCGCGAAAATGTAGTTGAGTGAAACACATCGAATCCCAAAACACTGGAGCTTGATGATGCCTTGCTTGTACATATTTGTGATCATCTGTGTCTGAGAAGGGGGTACCAGGTCCGGAAACAGTGTTGTGCATTTTGAGACAAAATCCAGTCTCTACTACCACGTCAGTCCCTGGGCAACCCTATCCAATATGCACGTACCCCATGCTTTAAATATTTCAAAGTTTCCGGTGCAATTACCATTGTACCTCCCACCCGTTCATACGTACCCAGATAACGAGCACCTTGGCTTGATAAATGGCACACATCCATTATTTTGTCAATCTCGAAATCATCCTCGAATTTGGTCCAACCGCCGCCGTGAATTTTGGGGTTATATTGAAAGGTCGGTTTAATTACCAGACCTAGCGCAATCCCGGAAGGCGACCAAATCACTTCGTTGCACTGAAGAAAGTACGGCCCATTACTGGCGGAATATTAAGAGAATCGAGCTTCTTTCCATAACGAATGCATACCAAACGTCCATAACATCCTGTTAAAGGATGTTAATGGGACACCGTAAATCTGATCGGAAGAGGTGATATACGTACCTTGTGGAGCTTGGTACGGTGACGTGCGTATGGCACGATCGCAGACAGCTCTAGTTGACCCTCTACAGGTTTGTACGGTATGTCATTCAGGAGTTCTCTGAAATCGATTTCCGAAACCGCCGTTTTTCTTGACTATTGCGACAGCGTTAATTACTTGCTCGTCATGCAGTGTCCAGCTGACCTGTTCCAGTTCTTGAGTACAATTGGAAAGTGCAACACGAAGTTCATCTAGAATCTGCGAGAACGTCATGATTCCGTGGACGTAAGGAAGTCAGATTTACGAGCCTCGTTGTATTCATGAACTTTTGCCTTTGCACGTTTGTACTTCCCCGTCAGCTTTTCTGTATTCCGTGAAGCTTCCTCCTGCGAGCGAAACGTTGTAAACGTGCATAGACATGGGAGAAAACACACTGCCACCTTTTCACGGATAAGATCATCTTTTTCCGCAAGTATTCTGGTGAAATCACTTGCTGCATGATGCAACTGGAGAACATTAGGGTTTGTGGTAGACATGTTGATGTAAGAATCACCATGCCCACTTGATCGTCCTCTAATTTTATGGAGGATACATCTCTAATTTTATCCTGAAGGTTGGCTACCATTTCCTGGAGGGTAGCATTGTCTGCTTTGAGAATGTCATTCTCAGCAATTAACGCCTGTGCCTCCTCACGAGTCAGCCTGTTCGAAGGGCCACCCGTGGAAGGTGTTGCGGAGGTTCTCTTGAGGAGATGACGAGTGACCACGAGAAAGTTGCAAACTGACCTACCTTTTCAGCCTCACGAAGCTGGGCTCGGACAACTTTAAGCTCTTGGCCGAGTAGTTTAACCATCTCTGAGGCCAACTCTGGATCCATAATGCCCTCCATCCCCTGCGATGTTGGTGGTTTGGGTTTTCGACGGCCACTAACACGTGACCGCTTGTACCAACGGGTTATGGCTGGCTGGCATGATCATTTGCCTCCCAATGTAGGGTACAGTTGAAAAGCCGCTACTTTTACACAGCTGTGTATAAATACAGTCACTAACCGGTTGAAAAGTCAAGGGGATGTTTCGCCTGTTGAAAGGTGTGAATAACTCAACGGACCGTGATACTCGACCCCTGACAGCCTTTGACAGACGTCAGACCTTGGTTGATGGACTGGTGGGAGGAAAATTGCGCCGTCGTTTTCCAACTGATCCCATCGAGATTCAAGGTCTATCGCTGCTGCTTCCTAGTGATGGACTTGCAATTACCGGCCGCCGAGTCTCTCACGTCACACCAATTGCATCATCTGCTCGGGCATCTGCGAGCGATAACCACAATCTACCTCGTGAATTGCCTGTCGGCAACCCAGCAACATCAAGGTATTCAACCTTCTTATCATTCAAGCTTGACGAAGAGCTGGTCACGCAAGGAACCATTTCGGCCTGTAGTCAAGTTTTGTGAAATCGACAAGGATTTCCTTTGTGCCGCCGTATCATTGGGAGAACGCAAACGTACTTCGGGTGAAATTGTAGCCTCCGTGTGAAATTGTAGCCTCCGTTGTTGACAACCTGAGCGATAAATCAGGTGATGGCTCTGACGATGAAACAGCGCCTCCTGCCATGGCCGCCGATGCTGCAATGTATACGGAGGAGGGATCTATCCAAGCAGACGAAGATATATCTCTTACGTCGACAGCCCTACTTGACGTACTTGCTCCTGAACCACGTAGTGCCGACACAGGCCCGAAACAACCCACCATTGCCGTGACACTGAAGAAGAAGGATCCCGCTGTGAAACTGACAAAAAAAAGATGATGACTGGAATTTCTAGCTATTTCACACTATTTTACGGCGAAACAGTTATTCACAGCGTAAATAATACTTCTTTACAATTGATTACAGTATCTGTGTATAATTGTATCTAACCGCTGTTGATAAGTGCGCAGACGGTCGCTATCCCAATGAATACAGAGCACACATCCACGCCGTCGCGGAAACGCTCTAAATGGGACGAAGACGACCCAGAGGCCGAAGCAATCCAAAGGCGTCAACAACATCTTAAACGTCGCGTAAAGTCGGCGCGGAATGTTCAGGATGCCAGTCAAATCCCTGTCGATCCTCCTACGTCTCAGCGATCTCACCCAACCCACCTCGCCACACATAGTGTCTTCGTACCTCCCAGATGCTCTCATCCTCCAATTCGACCGTCCCGTTCCGTATACTGTTACGAGCGACTCAACCAAATAGAGGAAGGATCCTACGGCGTAGTGTTTCGCGCCAGGGACAAAGAGACCGGTGATATAGTTGCCCTTAAGAAACTCAAGCTCGATGAGGAGAAGCATGGCTTCCCAATCACTGCACTTCGTGAGATCAATGCTCTTATGGCCTGTCAACACGAAAATGTGGTTCGAATTCGCGAGGTAGTCGTCGGTGACACCTTGACACAGTGAGTTCAACCATATCACCGCCTTCAAAATCAGGATAACAACACGCCCCGGAAGAGTCTACGTAGTCATGGATTTCATTGAGCACGATCTCAAGACGCTCCTGACGTTGATGCCATCTCCTTTCCTGCAATCCGAAATCAAAACTCTGATGTTGCAGCTATTATCTGCTGTTGCTCACTGTCATTCCAATTGGATTCTGCACCGCGATCTGAAGACAAGTAATTTACTAATGAACAACCGCGGAATGATCAAAGTAGCCGATTTTGGCCTCGCACGAAGATACGGTGATCCCGTCGGAGTAGGGGGTTTGACCCAACTAGTAGTGACCCTGTGGTACCGGTACGTTGACGGCAGCATCTATTTTACAGTTCTCGCTAACGCGCATCCACAGTGCGCCAGAAATTCTCTTGGGGGCTGCCAAATATTCAACTGCCATCGACATGTGGTCTGTAGGGTGTATTTTCGCGGAATTGCTCTTGAAGGAACCAATTTTTCAAGCTCAAGGAGAGGTCGAACTCCTTTCCATGATTTTCAAGCTCCTCGGACCTCCTACAAATTCTTCCTGGCCAGAATACTCCAGCCTTCCTCTCGCCAAAACGATCACTCTCCCTGCCCCACATGCTCACCAATTCCGCCAGCGATTCCAATACATGACAACATCAGGAATTGATCTTTTGATGTTATTTCTCACGTATGACCCAGCGCAGCGTATTACTGCTGAAGAAGCTCTGCGTCACCCTTATTTTAGGTCAGTTATCGTCGTCATCTCTTCTATCTCACTGATGGATCACACAAAGTGAATCACCTCTTCCTAAGCACCCAGATCTCTTTGCTTCATTCCCGTCAGTTGCTGCAGGAGAGAAGTGAGTAATACTTCGCTTTCTGTGCCGCTCTTTGTGAATTTACTGGTAACAGGCGCAAGAAGCCATTTGATAGCCCCTCCGCACCCGTGCGGGCAGCAGACTACATCAGACTTGCAGAGAACGACCCGTAGTGAGTAATGTATGACATATCTTAGTCTCGAGCCGTTATAGGAAATTCGGGTGAACTCGGGAAGCAGATCCTTCCTATAACTTCTGGGACTTTTACCTGGCAACTCTTGGGTCATGTCACGCTTGCATTACTAAGCCTTCAAAGTTGCTGTAATTGTTGTAATTTTTATTACATGATATTACATAAATATTATATTCATGTGATAAACTGATTGACAAAACTATTGACGACAGTGACCACTGACATTGCAAACCCAAATACAACATTTGCAGGAATAAGGCAAGTGGACAAGCTGTGCAACCTAAGATGGCCAGGGTCAGTGACTCAGGCAAGGATGATAGTCGATGATCAAATGCTCGAGATGTCAGTGGTAAGACCATGAGCAATGACTCATATAACAAAAATGGAGCCAACAGTGGACTTGTGGTCTAATGGTTAAATGTTGTAGACTTGCTATTTTCGGTAGTTGTGAGTTTGACTCTTTAAGTGTCCTTTTTTTCACACTATTTTCATGTCACCTCTCAGGTGTCGATGATCCCATGGATGTTGGCCTTGTCTCTGATGTCACAGTTAGCATACAACATACACAAGCTTTTTGTCTATCACACGATAGACTCGTTTGCGTGTGCAGCATATCGTACGAGAGTTTACTTTTTAGGATTTAATCCAAAACGAGACAGCAGTGACACAACTCCGTCCAAAACAGGTGAAATTCTACCCAAATTTGGATTTAAAGCGTGACATGTGTGACTCGATGCAAGAGTCCTCAGGTAAAAGTCCCCAGACGTTATAGGAAGGAATTGCTTCCCGCACTTAACCGAATTCCCTATAACGGCTCGACTAGACATATCTATAATATGACCATTAAGATTCAGGATACACGTAAACACAAGCCAAATACAGATGGATCATTATAGACCGCCAGAACCATCACCTATGCTGTCTCCAACACTGTTCAGTAACTGTCTCATTCTCTGGAACCGCGTCCTAGTGCGCTCCATTTCGCCACATTTGTCATAAAATTCTTTCACTTCCTGAACAGTGAACCTGAACTCGTTGGCTATATCATAGATTGCTTGGTCAATGCAATGAAGCGGAATCATGGCCTGTGCGTCTCCTGATGTAAACGCAATTGATGTCGCAAATGCGTTGGAATGTAAACTTGAAGTGCTGTAAGGTATTTCAGCTGGGAAACCGACACTGTAAGGAAACCCACATTAATTTCGTTCTCTTTGCGACATGTTGCTCGTGGCTACCGTCATCTTCTGCCTTTCGTTTCCCCCATGGTGGGGGAGATTGATTACCAACTCGGATGGGCCAGTCATCGTTCTCTTCACCGTCCATTTCTTCTTCGTCTGGGGATTGTCGAGCGTGAAGACCTGATACTGGAGCCTGCGGTTTGTTGGAGACTTGGTCAGGAGTGAACATAATGATCGGTACAGCCGTATCGGTGTCTCCCTCGATGCACCGCGTCATCTTCTTTTCTGTAAATGACTCTTCCATCGGTTTGGTGCGCCTCTTCCTTGTGCGTCTTTTTTTTTCCTCCGCTTGCCGAACGTAACCATACTGTCCTTTCTCCCCATGCGCGGGTTTCTTCTGATCCACGATTGTGACAATCATGTTATCCAAACGGACTGAATTCTTTTTGTAACGCTCCCGCCATGACTGCCATGTGTGTCGGGTCACCCATGCATACTCTGGGTCAACAGCCTAGAAGCAGTCAGAAAATCGTACAGCTTATGTATCCTCGAGACTCACCATCTCACATAATTGTTGGTAGAGACGATTACCAGTTCTACCACCTGTCTCTTTGTAAGGAATTTTAGTGGCTATCCACTGGCACAGGCGTTCTTCGTCCTCTTCGGTAAATGGAGTTCGTCTGAATATGAGTAAGTACTGCAGGTGAGCGACGAGGATAGTGGAAACTCACTCTTCCCCAGGGCGTCGGCCTCCTGGGTTCTTATACACCAATGGCGTATAAACAAGTGAACCTTTCTCCACGCACTTCTTGACCCACAGATAAGACTCGATATACTTGTCCGGGACACCCTGGTACGACTTGACGAGATGCTGAAAAACTTCGGTGTTTGGGTCTGCGAGGATCACGCGAGCAGACTGAGGGGAAGCAGTGGGGTCCCCTCCGGAGTGCTAGGATCATCAAGAAGCCCAATGAGTCCGAAAATTACAAGAACAATAGCTACGATCGCTCAACTCACCATGATACGCTGGCTGAGTGCTGCGCGAGCATTCACGTTTGCGATGCTGGGATGAATGTGCATCTTGATGGGTGCACCGTTCTCGACAAAGATCTGTCTCAACAGCATTCCCGCAATCTTGCAGGCCTCGACGTAGGTGTAGGGCACGAAGTGACGTTCTGGGCGATCTGGACTGATCCAGCAGAGGCGAAGACGTTCCTCTTCCGGAGTACCAGGCTGGGTTAGAACGTAGCCTTGCCTTGGCACCTTGGCTTCTACACGCCCGCCAAGAGACTGAACTGCACGTCAGACCTATGGTCCAACCTGGTGCTGAGGTACTTACAGTAATTGTTTCGCATAACTCGGCCTGTATTTCTTGAGGAATGTCTTTTTGTATAAAAAACTTGACTGCCAAACCGCTCTCATCTTGGAAAATTGGCTACATAATAGTTGTGAGGTCCTTCGAGATCACTAAGAGGGTCTACTCACCATGATCCTTACGAATTCCCTACAGCTGGATGTAGATAGAACCCAAAAATCGGGTTAGGTTTAGGCTTGAGATTGCTAGGGTTAGGAGCTGCCCCCTTTGCTTACAAATTTTCTCACTGGTGCACGTGGTTTGTGTGCCACGTGGCCTCACGAAGATAGCTGTACATGTCCTGACATGTGGTATTCTGCACTTGCAGGTTCTTATCATAAGACACCCGAGCATTCCCCATCCAAGTACTGCCAAACGATCGTCAGGTAGGTATATAAATATGAGCTAGTAATAGTATTGCGATATAGCTTAACCCGGATAATAAAACCTCGTCGCGTCAAATCAATGCGTCAAGACCGGAAACTAATTGTTCGTTCTTCGTTAAAGAATCGCTACCACCTTCTCCATGAAGGGAAGCTTTGGGAGCGATGACCGTCATTCGAAGATCGGATGGCAGTTTCACCAACGAAACGCGCTTAGCCGCTCGCGTCTTGTGCCATTCTTCTGCCTGTTCGTCTGCGAAATCGGGTGATACGGGTTGTCCCCCATGAAAGGATGTGTCTGCCAGGGACTGGTTGGCGGTGGACAGCGATAGATATGATGTTTCGCCAGGTGATAGATAACCGCCCGCTGAGTTATCACATCCTTGTATAACCGGGGAATCGGCAGGGACAGATGGTCCCCAAAGCGAGGGTGCGGCAAACGCTTCGCCTGACGATGGCCAATCAGGACCAAAGTCCAGCGCAGTTCGGAATGTCTCATTGGTGGGTGAATCAAAAGATTGCGAGCATGTTGAAATGACTTCTTCCTGAGATGAACTCTTGGATTCACGATGACCGGAAATTAACGATTGTGAGATATATTCGGAATATCGCTGGTGCAATGTTTCCGTAGCGGCCTGTAATGCGAAGGAGGTTGCCTGTTTAAAATTCCTCTCTTCAGCAGCGAGGTCATTGAGAAGAATGTTGCGATGACAAATGAGCTTCGTGACGTCCAAGCGCATTACATGTATTTTCTTGGACATGGTCTGGATCGTATCCTGCAAACGATCTCGAGTAGATTTCCGAAATGGGGCCAAAATCGCAATGTTCCTCGCAATATGCATATTGGAATCAATTTGTGCATTGGCTGCACAAATGCGGTTCTCCAGATCTTCCACTCGAGCATGGATCATATTGGATCTGGAGGCGAGACGGGGAGGCTCTGTCCCAACCGGGTATGCCTTTTCCGCGATCGATAGATCTCCAGCGCTGACGCGCGCTGCAGCCAATTCTGCTTTCACTGTATCGAACGTCTCTTTGAATTGTGACGCTCCTTCGACCTCAGGTGCAGATATACCTGCCAATTCACTCTGGCAGCCGTTCATATCTGCACAGTACCCATTGCGCAAAATACCAGGAAGCCCATCCATTGCTTCAATGAGATTACGATGATCCCACGTCAGCATTCTTGGTTGACCAACGTATGGAAGCTGCAAGTCATGAAGATGTGACGTGGCGGCCGCTATTCCAGTGAGCTCGAGGACTTTGCTGGTCATTGCGAGTGAACGCATGCGTACGCCCGTAGTTTTGAAGGCACTCGCATAGTTAATGCGAGATATCCATTCGTTCGTCTCTTTTTCCTCAGTTGTCTGGAAAAGGATATGACGTCCGTCACCCGTAGTGAGGCGAAAAGTATTCAAGTGCTGTCGTTGTGGATAGGTGAGGACAGGCTACTTGTGACACAAACTACCTCACCTTGCTATAAGATCGATCCAAGACTGCAAGTGCATTATTCAACGATATAATTTCATCAGGCTTGAACGACATAGACGGTATGGGAGGTTTCCTTGGTGGATCATTCCATGAAAGTAGTGTCGTTGACCATGATAGATCACGGAAAAGAAGAAGCTGGGATTTCGTAAGTGCGACGCAATATGGTCGCCACTTTCGATTTAACGGCTTTTTCCCTCCTTCCAACATATCATCCTTGCGATTGAGCACGGCGACCTTAGCGAGCTTGATGGTCCACGGTTCAGAGACAGGTAGTGTCTCGGGTACACTGCTAAGGCCGTTAACAGGCGGTGCTGGAATGCCCCCAACACTCAAGCCAAAGAATGGAGTCGTCGTACGGATGTCCGTTGATGTTATTTGTACCACGTGCCCCCTGACAAAACCCTGGAGAATCTCGTCATAGTCCCAAGAAGTACCAGTGCCATCCCATCGAAATGGGTTCTCAAGTGAAATTTGGCCGTCCACGTCAACACGAAGCTGATCTAGCAATTTCTAAGAAAGACATCTTAAGGCGAATTCGCAAGAGTAGCATTGTAGAAACACTCACATTCGTAATAAGATAATAGGGGTCGATCTTCGGTCTGCTCAGCAATGCGTTTCCAGCTTGTATCATTGGACTTGGAATTCCAGAGGACGTGGAGGGTCTAGTAAGGTTTCCCTCGACACTTCCTTCCGGGTCCAAGGGGTCCTCGATAAAAATGAATGGTGCAAAAACGATGTTGTCGTAGAAGCACTGGTAGACTTGTCATGAATAACCCGCTGTGATGCCAAAGGCGCTCTACGTACGTCAAGCACCTCAGGAATCAAGCCTGGGAGTGCAGAGTTCTTCAAGTAGTCCACCTTGGACATCTTCCGTCTATTTGATTTGTTGAAAGCATCGGTGTGCAACATGATCAGACTGAAGGCTAAGATATATGGATGATCTGAATGGTGTGTCGTCGTCGTCATCAGGTTATGCGGGAACATACGACGCACCTCTAGAAGTGAATAAGCCAGGGTTACACGAAAGGTACCTATCCGCAAACGCTTGAATCACCCGATCAATCTGTTGTGTCTCCCGCGGCAGACCGACATCCATCAGCAGCCTACGCAGTGCGACGTCCAGAGGGTCACCATGAAATCCAAAACGTTCAAGAAATAGCTTCAGCGAATCAGCAAAGATTGTATCTCCACTGCAGATAGAAGTTAGAAAGTCAAACCGAGCATAGACCGCCGGCGCAATCTTACCCAGAAGCCAAGACACCGGCTATGTCCGCCTTTGGGACAACGGACTTCAATCTGTCGACGAAGGTCTCAGGAGATTCAGTGGCATGAGGTTTCAAAACATCGGCGGGGATCTGGGATAGAGATGGCCGAGGAGAGCGTGAGGCTGGAGACGAGGCGACCCCATTGAGCGCCCCATTTTTAGTGCCTGATGATGATGAGGAAGTGAATAAATTAACAGAAATTCGATGCAAAAGTGGTGGATTAGTTGAAGAGCGAGGTCGGGGGTTGGGAATAGTTTTGGATCGTGACGTAGAATTGGCAGATAATGGATCACTGTTTGAAAGAGGGGATGTAGATCGTTGTGATAGAGCAAAGAGAGAGCGTGAACGTGAGGGGGTTGCGGAATCAGCGGTAGTTGGACGCCGCGGGAGCAAGCGGTGTGAAGCACGCGAATCCGGAACGGCAGTTGATGGTCGAACACCAGTCCTGTCTGGAAAAACTGGGGTCCGCGGCAAAGTAGGAGAGGTGGTACGAGTTATTGGTGGATGATGGTTAGCGCGTTCTGAACGGCGCCGAGAAAGTCTTGCACCAATCGAATTGCTACGTGATCTGGCAAGGGGGTTTGGGGAGGCAGTAAATTCTACCTGGAGCGGGGAAGTGGGTTTAAATACTGGATGAGATGGTGATTCGGTGAGATGTTGGGGGGATAATGTTGAAAATTTGCGTGACCATAACGAAGATTTTCGTGCCAGGGGTGTAGACAAAGAGTTTGTACTGGTGGGCAAAGTTGGGGTTCGTTTCGCCTTCATAAACATTTGTGTCATCGAGACACCTCGAGTGCGCTGTTGCTCGTTTGATGAAGGCTGCTCTGGTCGCAACGAAAGCGTACTCTTGCTCTTTCGCAGGATCTTCTCGGTACCGCTTCTCGGAAAGTTCGCTTGAGAGGGAGGAGGGATTTCGGGAGCGGCGCGCAAGTAAAAGGTGGGCTGCGGAGAGGTGTCCGTTACATGCTGGATAGAGATAGACATCCGGGTATCGTGCAGCTCGTGACTAGTGATATTTGGATCGGTGGGCGGGGATGGAATTGGGGGAAGATCCTTCTCAAGCAACAGTCTATGCGGAGATATATTGCGCGGGTTCGCACTACGTTCATCTGCGTGGGGTATACCTGCAAGACTTTTGCGTGTGGGGGAGGATGTGGAAAGTATGCGCCGTGCCCAAGAGAAGAATCCACCGGAGGTATTGTCTGAGGCGGACACAAGGGGCGTCTGCTCGGTGGACAATTGTGCAAGGCTAGGACTCGCAATGGAGGCGTCAGAACGGTGTATTTCTGCGGACGAGTGTCTGTTGCCCAAACCAAGCAAACTGACCATGGCGACGGAGCGAATGCGAGCGCGCTAGCCTGCCACCGGAACCGCTGCTGGTCAGCGAACGCGAAGGATGTCGAGCACAACGAGCACAAGGACGGACGACGGACGAATACGACTCAAACGGTGGTGTTATTTAAAGCAGCTTAATAAGCCATCTAAGTAAAGTCATTCTACAGCGTCTTTTCGAACTTTTAGGATCTCTCTGCGTTTCCTCAGCAAAGCTTCGCGCTGTCAATAGGTCAGAACATGGAATGCAATAAGTTTATTCAGACGAACCTCTGCTGCACGTTTCTTCTCTCCGTACTTCATTCGCTCGTAGAGTTTCCGCTTTTTGTTGCTCAGTAGCATTTTGCCCATCTCTTCCTCTTCTTGATCGACCTGCCCCTCCTTCGACCGCTTCCTTTCTAGTTTCCGCACTTGCTTCTCAAAAGTGCCATATTCCATCCCAGCAGCCTCAGCCGCCAGCTCTGCAGCACGCAGAGACACTGCGTCATCAGCACGGCTAATGCCCACAGTCTCGACAGCGTCGGCGACACCCTCTTCCTCCTCAAGTCGCTTCGACGCCTGTTCATCATCGTTGTCGGGTGCATCATCGACCAACGCTCCCTCTAACTGGGACAAAACCGCAGTTGGGTCATACGCTCCAGGCTTATCACCGAACGGAGACAAATGGGGAGGAAGCGTGGCACCTTGCGCATAACGATCCTCGAGAAGGATCTTTCCTGCATTGATGCAGTCCACAACCCATTGCGGCTGAACATACTTGCGTCTTCGCCGTCTCTCCTTCTCCTCTACCGACTCGTTGGCCCTGATGTAAACCGGTCGGTCGATGATGACATGAGTGATAGAATTATCTGCTTCTGTAATGGGAGATCCACTGCCAGACGATGTCGGCCAACCGATCCGGCCCCCGAATGATTTTATCAAGAATTCAAAAACGGGTCGGGACGTTTCGCGTGACAGGAAAAATGTATATGGCGCGAACAACGATGTTGGTGTCGATTTGCGTGTCTCGGATAACGATTGCAGTGTGGGTAGCGATGCCGTTGGATCCATACCGGCATGAGGGTGAACAACAAATTCTTCCTCAACCTCGGCGTGCTTGATGGAGAAATCTCCGGTATCGATGTCGACATCATCTTCCCTGACAGGTGATGGGTCTGCAGTGAGGGTTTTTATTGCTTGCCGCACTTCCTTTGTGGAAGCCTTTTTCCCAGTATTTTCAGATTTGAGAATAGGGACGATGTCTTTCTCCGCCGTTTGGACATTAAATGCCCCGATTCCAGCACCGGCTTCATCTCGGGTGGTATCCAGGGGAGGTGGGTAGACAAGCCCAGCGTCTGTATAAAGCTTGAAAAATGTGAAGCCGAGCAATGTCTGGTAGAGTTCCAGGAATGTCAACATTACTCGGACATCAACATCGGACGGTATCTGCAAATGAGGTCCTTAGTACACCAGATACTGAAAAACATAGCTCGAGGGTTACGTTTTGCGTAAACTGGTAAGGCACGAGCCAAGTGACATCCTGGTCCATGACTTCCGCCTGGTAATATATTCCTTTGATGGAGAGAAAGACCTTCCTGAGTGAATGCGAATGCATGACGTAGAGTTGCCATTCAGCAGCCAGACGTGAACAATTAGCGATCAGCGATGGTGACACATGATCGTTGGAAGGCAGTGAGGCAAAGAGGAATATCATACAAAGCGCGTCATCGATGTCCCGTACGGCGTCGATGAAGGTCGGGTATCTGATAGTACATGAGTCACGCGAGTGCAGACCTTGGGGGAGAGACCATACCTCTCCTTTATGATGTGATCCAGTAGATAAGTTGGTCTGTTGTCCTCTAGGTTCTTCGCGATACTCCATTCCCCACGGCCAAGAGCTCTCGAGATCTTCTTCGCGAACGCCTTGTGTTCTCTCAGCTTGTTCAACACTGGCTCGTGAGCAAGATAGACAATGTCCTTTGTGTAGTAAAAGGACGTTGGAGCCGTCGACCCCTTGTTAGCTTTCTTTCTGCTTCGCGGCTCACGCGGAAATATGCCTGTTCTACGTTATGGCTGGAGACTAGACATGGCTTAGTGAAATACCTTTGAGGATGCACAAACGCCTAAAATCGGCCAAGGAACACTGCAGTTTTTTGACCGCGACCGATCGGGTCATGTAGGCCTTGGCTGCCCCAGCCTTGCCCTTTTGTTTTAGGCGACCCATGGTGTAGTTTTAGTTTTGAGTGATGTTGGCTGGTGAGATGAATTCGCGTTTGTTTGTGCACTATCAACAACTTGGGTCTACTTCTACTACCACAAGCATGAGGTGAGTGCGATGGACGGTGCTTGGAACGTCGTACTCATTGCCCAATGTCAGTCAGTACGTTCATGTCCCAAAATCCGAGCTAGACGAGGCTCAGTTGCGCCAGCTGGAGGAGCATGAGATCAGCCAGGGTCCCTTGTCTGTTTTACAGCAGGCTGTGCGAAACCACGCCCAAGTCCTTATCGCCCTCCGAAATAACAAAAAATTATTGGCGCGTGTAAAAGCGTTTGATCGACACAGTAACATGGTGTGTCTCCTTTTCCCACTTGCTCCTCCATCTGACGTTGGATCACCGCTCAGGTGCTCGAGAATGTGAAAGAGGTAAGACCACCTGACTTTGTATCATGACATCTCGTTGACGATGTTCGGAGATGTGGACAGAGGTACCAAAGGGCAAAAACAAGAAACCGGTCAACAAAGACCGCTTTATCAGTAAAATGTTCCTGCGGTATGTGCTCGTTTCTGTCGTCAGACTTTTATCTGATGCTCGGTAGCGGGGACTCTGTTATTCTAAGTACGCATATCGCATGTCTTGACGATCTTGGACGTTCATTTTTGCACAGTTCTTCGCAATCAAGCTTGAAATTGATCGTCACTGCACGTTGCCTTCACCGACGAACTCTCCCTGTGTATCCAGCCTGTCCCGGTCAAGGGTGTAAGATTGGTATTATTACTGCGATCAATGTACTTGCATGCGTCGTCCTACGAGTGTGACTACCGTGTGCCGGGGAAGACCTGGCGGATTTCTCGGCTGGCGATATTGAGTCGGTTCTCTATTACGACCTGGGGCTGCATGAGATGAGCCAGGAGACAAGTATATGCGCTCACTGTGTCGGTGAGGTGCTTGTTGCGTTCAATCTCTGCGCGAAACCAGGCAAGGGTCTCTGCCCGGGTGCATGGGTCGGGTATACCTAAGGCGGTGTGTTGTGAGGGCGACTTCTAAAGACGTATTGCTATGTCATACAGCGTGAGGCTCTGATAGCGAAGCGGTAGAGCTGGAGGACGCGTTGCTGGAGGACGAAGTGCTTGAAAGAGAGCATCCTAGTCCTCGTTTAAATTTTGTGGCTACTTGTTTTGCTGGTCCCGTACCAGCTCTTTCCTTCATGTCCACCATGTCCTCATCGTCTGATAGCGCACCTCTCCAACAGTCTGCCCCCGTCGCTGCGTCCGACGACCAGCTCCCCAGCTCTTCTTCTGCTCCTCAAGACACACCTCACTCCCCTCGAAATCTCTCCGATACTCATCCATTCTTCATGTATTCTCGTTCTCAGCTTCTTTTTCTCCACAAATCCCCATTGGTACAACCTCCTGTCGGCATGCCAGCCCTCAAAGATTGGTTCGGGTGTGTACCCGCACCCCCTTCTTTCAGCCTCCCCTTACCACAGTCGTTAGAACCGAAAACGAACAGGCCAGCTCTAAAAAAGAATCTGAAACGCCCCTCCCCGTTGGCAACACACGAGACCGACGGTGCGTAGCTTGATCCCCTCCAACCTTTACCGTTCACATCCTTTATTCAGATTCCGTCGAGACATTGATGATGGTGGTACGTATTACCTTTCGCAGCGCATGTATTCTCCAACGTCGCTCCCAAGGTTCTGCGAGACAATCCTTCCGCGGCACCGCCATCACGCAACCTTCTCAGATGGGGAATTTCAAGCATCAGTCAATTCGTGCAGCGGACCGGGACCGGGACAGAGACACTGAGAAAGAATTGGACCGCGAAAGGGTCAAAGAAGGTCAGGAACGACTGCGGAATGCGAGTATAGGTCTTATGTGCCGCCAATTCATTGCATTGAAACTGTCGTTCTAGCTATCCGACAAGTATGACCGCGATCGCCGTGCCTTGTCGTCCATATCCCAAATGCGACCCAAGGACAGAGACTTGGTCCCTCATCTCCCTAATACTTCCTCAAGACTCACTACCCAGGGACACCAAACAGTCTCCTCACGGGACGCCCAACGAAAGAAAGACGGGGAATCAAATGAAGATTGGCGAAGAGGCACGTGTCATTGAACTTGTTGTATGCCACAAGCTTGACCCTAACCATTATAGCAGGCACAGACCAACCACGAATAGGCAGAGACCGTATGCATGATAATGGTACTTTCGACCGAATAATAATACTTACTTATTTGATCAGGGCCAGAGAACGGTCGCAGAGACCGCGACGATCGCGAGCGGCCACGTTCTAGAGTGCGAGATTCCTCCCGGTCTCGTCGTGAAGGTTCCCCCTCAAGACGTGACAAAGAGGATCGACGGACGGACCGTGATGACGGAGATAGTTACCGAAAAGATAGAGACGACCGCGACCGAGATTTCGAACGTGACTCCGAGCTTGAAGACCCCAGGCGGTGGAGGGACGATGGGAAAAGGGATGAACGCATTGCTGCCAGGCGTGAAAGGGAAATTCGCGAGCGCGATCGTCGTGACCGACCTGCATGGGATGGAGGTGATCGTGTCGACAGACGCTGGGCTGCTGGGGATGATCGCGATGGTCGGGGAAAGAGGCCGAGTGGTAAGGATAGGAAGCTCGCTGAAGATAGCAAAGACCGTGATGACCGCAAAGATCGCGAACGCGAGAAGGAGCCCGCTTGGATGGATACTTACATCCCAAGCAACGGCAGTGGTGGAGTTATCGGTACCCAACGTACTGGTGGAGAACTGGATGGGATCCAGGCGTTCAGGAAGGAAATGCAACAAAAAGACAAGTCTACTTCGCCAGTGGCTTCCAGTGTCTCAGCGTCGCAAACGCAAGCTTCGTCCCCTGTTCAGGCTCCGGAAAACCAATTAGACGAGATCCAGCTCTTCCGGTTGATGATGAAGAGGGAAGAGGAGAAGAAAAAATCCGATTCCCCCACAGTCCACCCCGTAGTTCATCATCCCATTGAGAACGCCCCTTCCGGTTGTCACGATGATGCCTCTCAAAGTGCGTTATAAGTGCTTAGTAGAATCACTCATGCTGACCATGGTAGCAGTTCGGGTGTCCCTAGAGGCTGGCGCAAATCTGGTCCTTACAACTCCCTCGAGCGAAGGCGTTCCTCATGTGTCATCGACTGACGAACAACAAGAAGCTCCTATAATCGTTGGCGTTGCTACCGATGCGCCAACACCGATTGCGTCCACCTCTCCCCCTCAAATCTCCGCACCACTGGCCGTCATCAGTCAAGAATCTGAATCATCTGATAAATTGAACCAACAGAATTCGCGACCACTCTCAACCACACCTTCGTCCGACCCATCTGCAACGGTGAAACCTTCTATTGATGCGACGATTTCTGCGAACCAAATATCTCAGTCTCATCCTCCTGCTGGATCTCGACTTCTTGCACTGGGGACTCGGAATGCACAAAATGCAGCTATGGCGTCTATACGTTCTAACTCCTCTCGAAGCCCAATATCATTTGTCCAAAAGAATGGAAGTATTGGTGTAAATGCCGTTGGTGTGGTGGTCAATGGCAGTCAATCGATCGAGCCATTGTCACATTTTACTGCTATGACTGATGCCTCGCGACCCAATAATGGGTTCTCTCCATTCGATGAATACAGAGATGCCCCTGCTCTCCTGAATTCTTTCGCAGGTGATCGCACCAGGTTTTCTGCAGATCAAATACTAGCTGCTGAACCTGGCCTTGGGGGGTTTTCCAACATTCACATAGCTCAGACGTTCGAACCTGCAGGCTCCGGAATCGCTGCTGCAAAAGGCAGCCGATTTGCAAAGTTCTTTGATGGGAAGAGTAGAGACAGTCAGTCTGCTTCCTTCGCGAAAGGTCCGATTGGTGCAACCGGGTTGTCACAGCCCATCCCTCAGAAAGCGGACCTTGCGACTTTGCAACCTCATAGCTCTGATGCCAGGGCAATGGAAGACATTTTTGCAATGCTCAATAATTCTGCGCAGGTGAGTTCCAATTTCATTCTCCACAAGCGACTTTTCATATCCCTCAAACAGGCTCAGAGACCTGGTGTTGCTCCAGAACTGTCCGGCGTTGACACGAACTACGCATCGCCATCGACCAGTCTGCATGCCCTGCAAAACGCTCAGGGCCATCTCCATTTGCTTGGTCCCGGTCGGATGGATTCCCTCTACGATGATAGAAATTTTGTCCCAGATGGCATGGTGCCTGGACTTCGCTCCGTGCCACCTCGCAGCCGACAGAGCAACGCCATGTTCTCTGACTTTGCTGATGAGCCCATGCAATTCAACAGCGGGCAACGCGGCCCAACCCAACTTTACCAAGGTCCAGTGCCTTCGATCCATCTGCAGCATGGCAACATGGGGCAGAATGGTCCAATCTCGATGCAGACAGCACAATTCCGTGGTGCACCGTCCCCTAATCACCTCGCCTCCATTCAGCGTTTACCGCCTGGCCTGGCCAATCTGGGTGGTCGTCCTCCACATGAACCCAGCCAGTTTGCTGTTGGAATGGCGAATGGAGGGGTTCACGGTACAGTACTGGGAAACGCACCTCAACCGCCTTTCAACAATTTCCAACAGCCTTCGCTGGGCTTTAACGGTGGCCCTCAGATTCGTGGTCCTCACCCAGGCTCACATCAGCTGCAAGGGACGTTGGGATCGAATGCGCTACAGGGACTCGTTCATCCTAATACCCTTGGATCCGGTCAGGCGCAGTTGTTGGGTCTTGCGGGGGCGAATGGCATGCATGGAGGGCTGCGCGGACCTGGTGGAAGATTCGGGCAACAGGGCCCTCAGGTTCAACCACACATCACTTTGAGGCAACAGCAACAGCAACAGATTCCTCCGCATATACTTCCATTGCACCTCCAGCAGCAAGGCTTCGGTGGCGGGGCCACCAACCAGCCCGCCCATGATCTCATGGCTTTACTCATGAATGGAGCACGCAGAGACTGACCTTCACATTCTCGATATATACTTGTCCGGTAACTATCTGATTTCGTTTCACCTCTCTCCGTCTGAATTCCTCTCTGGACCTTGCCTACATTCTTTATTGACGCATAGTTTCATACCGCTCGTTCGATACTTCTCATTGTTTCACTATGAATGATGTTTGGAGTATGTTGTTATACATTCGCGTAAGCTACCCGGTGCGATGCGCTTGTTACGTGCCGTCAAGCACAACAAGTAACACGCGGCTCATGACTTGGCAAGCCGCAAGAACTCAATCGGGCGATGCCCGGAAAGGCTCAAGAATCCACGATGAAGGAAGCCTTCTATATGCTTCCGTGGTAACCAGCAAAACGTGGGGCTACCTAATGCCGTGGAGTGTTGTTGAATGATAGTATTATGCCCGTGATGGCAAGATCAGTTGGGAGATGGGTTTGTTGTCACTGCTAGTCGGTCGCCGCAAATATGGTGACATGTCGCCGCACATTAGATCATAATTAGGGATCCGATAGGGACGCAGGCTAGATGAATGATGTGTGAAGCTATATACGATGCGCGCCCTGATAAGAAGTGACTGATGGGAGGTGCTGTGTGGGAGTGGGCCTGGGCCAGTGGCGCATTACGGAAACAGGTGTCCAGACGACGTGAACGAACAAAAGAACCAGAGCGATCATGGGCACTCGGACGAAAATTTTTGGGATATAGTATCATTACCGCAGTGTAGCAAATGGCCGCGCTGTTGCATACGAGTGAAGCTTGGTTCTGAGAAGACAAGCGAGTATAAACTTACATAAGTTGATAGGCAACTACCCAACATCACTGCCTGCAGGCAGACAACGTGGAGTTATCCTGCCAAATCAGAATGAAAGGCTCAAATATGACCGAAGACCAAGTAAGTAATACATGCCGCATGTCCGCTTGAAAGGACAAATCGATAAGCGGCACATGCTTTTCACGCGTTGCGGGAGGTAAAACTCGACTTGGATCCTCTCTCTTCATCCGCTTGTCGCCCGAGACCAACTATCTAACGGGTGCAAAGTTGCTCTGTCACTCGTGATACATCGACGCTCGATTCACTTCGAGACGATTTTCGTGCAGCCACTGCGTTGCATCCCACTCTACACCCATCTAACCCGCCAGTCTCTCTTTTATACCGACCCTCGCTTCACTTGATCCTTACCTGCAGTTTTCCGTTTCTTATAATCACACAAGGCCGCTCTACTCAGGTGAGTCAAGCTCGTCTGCACACATGAACGATGATATTCAAGTGGCGGGCAGCAAACTTCAAGGCAATTGTGAGCGCATTCTGTCTGTCTGTCGTCCTTGCCTGACATGGGTTTGTGACCGGCAGCAATCCTGGCCCAGCTACTGTGTGAGTGGACATCGCCGTATGCGGTCGAAATACGTCACTTGTACTCTTGACACCGTAAAACGTGGTCGTGGGAATGGGCGCGCCCGGCGCCACGTGTCAGTGCGTACGGGCGGCTGGCTGTGCGCTGCCGGCATCGCGCTCAGTGTGAAGGATGTCAGTGGAGATAACAAGAATGTCTCAGACTCGCAGAGGGCTGGTCTCGGATGAGCTGACTTTGGTTACTGACCGAACTTGACACCTGACAGGGCTTCTAGTTGCCCTTTCTTTTACTTTTTTTTTTTTCCATCTTTGGACATGTTGTGGTATTTCTTCCTTCCCTTTTCATTTTTTTGAAATAATTACCCCTGCCCAGCCAGCGTGTACCGTTTGCTGTGCTTTATATTCGTTTCAAGCAATCCTTTCCTCTCTTTCTTGTCGAGTCTTCGTTTCACAAGACTCGTGCTCTTCGTCGTTCCGCACGACGTGAATCAATCTTTCACTTCCACATCCCCCTCCTTCTGCTTACGACCTTCCACGCTGACCACGATCCATTTTTCATCTAGTCTCCACTGTACGCCACATTCAACCATCTCTGACGTCGTCCGCCAAAGTGTGCGTCGTTATTGCATGATCATCACCTTCGGTGAGTACTATTTCTGTGTGGCATGCCAAACCTTCCGATATTCCTATCGGTGGGCCTTGAGTCGAGCATCATGTTGGATGCCATCTTTCAACCTCCGCCAAACCCTGTTCATCCAAAGTGGTGAAGACCGTCTTCGTGGCTCGCACTTGACCACCAGATCGAGGTGTCCCTGCCACCTTTGGCGCATTTTTAATTCATGCCTCTCTCTCTCGTCCTTATTCCGACCCATGCTAACGGCGCTACTCTTCTCGCGGAACATTTCCCCAGCCCTCTATTGGTCGATCATCCTCTCCAGCCATTTCACACCAATCCCATTGACTCAGACATGAAAGACATTTCGATCTCTTCGTATCGAAGCTCTCGAAAGATCGCATACCCAAAGAAGCGTCCATCTCCGTCAGGCATCTCCAAAGTGCATAAGACTCCAAGTGCTCCCCTTGCTACAAGTCACAAATCTCCCTACTCCGCCAAGGCCGCCTTGCTTCAACAACGGCAACGTGACGCGCGAATCGCTGCTCTTCGACGACAAGGAGTTCTTCTGGAGGAAGAGTATCGTGACGATATTCGGTATTATATGCATGAAATGGAGGTGAGATCCCCCCAACTATGGCGTATGGTTTGGTATCGACTTTCCCGATAAATAGAGGTATACCATGTCATCTGCCCAATCCATGGATCAACAGCCTGAAATACGGTGGCATATGCGTCCTTGTCTGGTTGACTTTCTCGTCGAAATCCACTTCGCGTTTCGCCTTCGCCCGGAGACTCTCTATCTCACCCTCAACATAGTGGACCGCTATGTCTCTCGCCGAATCGTGTATACCAAGCACTATCAGCTCGTCGGATGTGCAGCATTATGGATCGCGGCCAAGTTCGAAGACGCCAAAGATCGCGTACCCACAGTTCAAGAGCTCGCGCAGATTTGTCGGGAAACATACGACGAATCAGCGTTCATCCAAATGGAAGGACACGTACTTGCGACGATCCAGTGGACTCTTGGCCACCCCACCGCAGAGGCTTGGCTTCGCCTGATGTGCTGCGATCCTTTTGTTGAAGAAGAGAAAGTTCAGCACGTCGCACGGTTCCTCATGGAGATGACACTTTTCTATCGCGAATTCATCAAATATCTTCCTTCGTCGATAGCGTTGGGTGCACTGACCCTTGCGCGATTTCTCTGTGGCAAACCTCGGCGCCTCTTTGAAGAGACAGAGGAATGTCAGCAAATCGTCGAGCTCCTGGATAATCGCCTCGCCAAGCGTGTCAATGATCTCTCCGAGACCCTAGTGAAGAAGTATTCCTATGCCTTTTACTCAAAGGCTGCGACGTTCGTTGTTCAGTACTATCTCCAAGGAGGCCGCTACGACCGACAGCAAGTCGTCCCTTTTCCTGTAACACCGAAGCGTTCTGCATTCCTGTCGGGCACAAGTACACCAATGAGTGCCACTACTACTATATCTGACATCTCCGATGACTTCCCTTTGACACCGACAAGTCCTTCGTCGTTCTCCTTAGAGTTTTCTAGCTCACATCTGTCCGAGGATGACAAGGAGAACCTCCCTACTACGTTCGAGCTCTCTGTCAACAAACAACATGTTGAAGCACCTCCGGAACACTATCTTCCCCATGAGTTTGTCACTTATAGCCGGCCTGCACTCCACAACCTCAATGGCTCGCCTCGAGTAGCCGCTGTCGCATAGCACACCACGCCTCCGATGCCGCTTCTGAAACTCGCAAAATGTAATACCACCTACTCGCTCAGCCACATGTGCACTGTTTTCTACCACCCATCACCCATGCATCCACCTTCATTCATAATCATCCTTGCGTCTCCATTCCACCACGTTCATCGACAAGCTATCTTTTGGAGGAAGAGGACCAAGCCAGCACGCCTAACTGTGCCACACCACATGATGGATGACAAGACATCCTGTCCGCACTTTCTCTCTCCTTCACGCTGTGTCGACTCGGCAAATCAATGTGCAATCATTCCCACTCATTCAAATCCTTGTTACTCTATGCATGCACCATCCGTCACATCCTTGCCTTCCCGTAAAATAACTCGCAACATTCCCCACGTGGTGAGGTCGACAGATTTTTCCCATTCACTGTCCATTGCATTCGTTCTATATTATTCTTCACTTTATCACTCCCATCCTGTCGACCGTTTGGTTCGTTACGTGTGGTTCGTTGCATCGGTTTGTCCTTGCCCCTCGATTAACCGTACAATTTTCATTGTGCCTACTTTAACTTAGCTTTTAGCGCACTCGTCACACACTCCATCTCGTCAATGTTGCAGCATTCCTCGCATCTCCTACTCAATTGAACAATGTTTTTACAATACCTTATCCGCAATCTCAAGGGGCCAAGGGCATGTGATGATATTCCGGTCGATGTTTGTACCCGTTTCCTGATCACGGGTGGCATGACGATACACAGCACCTCTAGGGTCAAGTGACACTGCGTCGGCTGAATTTGATGTACGTACGGAATGAAAACTTGTCGGATGAAGCGAACGTCTGAGATGTGATCGATCCAACTGGGTTAACCTCGATTGATTATCATTGAATGCACAGCGATTCTAGTCCAGCTTTCCCCCATCTCTTCTCTGACATGCATGGATATAGTCGTGTATACACAATTAACCGTTGATACGCATCGTCAGGAAGCAATGGCCAGTGACTTCTCTAATCTAGAACCCATTTGCCTTTATCTTTCCTAATGCCCACAGGCCTCTTCTCATCTAGACTAATGCGTCCAGCGTTGAGGATCGCTGTGGTGAGTACAGTGTTTGCAATAGTGGGATATCCGCACGCATCAAAGTCACTGGGTTTTGCCAGATGCGCATTCACTGCGCGTGCGGCATCGACAAACTTCTCAATCGATATATACCCGTACCCCCGTTGCCCATCAAAGTGACCAGTTTCGGACGGAGAGTACTTCATGCTGCACATCCACGCATCAGCAGGCAACGTGGACAAGTCCGAGTGCGACATACTAGAATGGATTATACCATGTCTTTCCCGTCTCATCCACCGTAATATCATAGCCGCGGTGAGCCTGATCGACATTGATATCTCCCTAAAATATATACGACGGGAGATACATGGGAGGACATCAGAGTATCGTCACACCTACCTTTTCTCCCATATAGTACCAGTGTTGGGCCGAATGAATCCCAGCCTTCAGAGGTGCGGTCCAAGATGCCGTGTACACCGCAGTCCCCTTGTGTTTTTCGCTGGTGATGGACTGCCAATCGACGAGGAGTGTTATAGTGTCTTCTGTCTCTGGTGCACAGTTGTAGGGTTCCCCTGTAGCAATTCCGGTCGCAGCGCTGGCAACGACGCGAGTTGGCACGGCCTTGTCCTGCAAGATCCAACAACAAATATCGATGTGATGCGACGAGAGATAGTAGCTGGAAAAATACTAGATGAAAAATATTGAGAGTGATTTTAATATTCATTGACCTGATGTCTGAATCCTTGCCAGCCCACGCCTTGAACGTTTCCAGCTGGCTTTTTGGTTGGCTCATCCATGCACTGAAAAAGTTAAATTCTCCAAGCGTCTGTGCCCTGGCTTTGGCATCGCTGTAAACAGGGTCGAAACGTTTGTGATGCTCGACAAAGCACACAACGTTGTGCTTCCGAGCGGCCTTGATAAGCTCGTTGTGGTGAGAAAGAAGCTGGGTTGCTGGCTTGGTGACAAGGACGTGAATACCACGTTCAATTGCGTACAGACTGATGGAGTAGTGGGTATCTAGGAAATTAAAGTGTCATGATGAGAAGGTCTCCGTGCTCTGAACGAAAACCGACTGTCTGGGGTAAAGACGACCACGGCGTCACCGGGAGACATGTTGTCAATTGCATATTTATCTGGCACAAGTAGAGATATGAGAACTACATAACGTGATGTATAGATTCGGAGTGACTGACATGCTTCTGGATCGATTTTTCCATCTTTTGGGAATTCATGGAACCTGCAAGAAGGATATCAGGGACAGTCTCAGTCGGGTTATTAAGCCTCACGAAATATCCATGTCCTTGTAGATATTGCCTATGTTCTCCTGCAGATGGGCGCGGATATGGGGAAACTTGGATCCATTGACGCCGACCATTCCAAGTCTATCAACCTAACACCGATTACGTGAGGCCGGAGGTGGATCGATCAATGTCTGCACACCTTGCCAAGTCTCCGAAGATCGAACAATGTCAGAGCGACCACCTAAGGTGTGTCATGCTAAATCAGAAGCCACAGGATGATTGGACCCACGCCAATCTAGGAGTCCGATCGATGGATTATTGGCACAGGGATATCATGGAGAGTTGGCTCACCTTCTTGTCAGACTTCGAGGCACCCTGATTTGTCCATCCTGTGGTATACTCACCCTGGATGAAGAACGATGGGAAGTTGCCAATGTGCCTCCAAGCACCCACATACCGTGCCGCCTAGTGAGAGAGTGAGACGCACCAAAGGTGAATTGTTACCGGTGCCTACACATTAAAATGTTTAACTTTGCCATGCCGGACAAGGCTAACCTTGGCTGAGTTGTCGGACTTGCAGGTCGGCGACTCCGGGCCGGTGTATGTCAACAGACCCGGACCTCCTGACACACACACCTACTCTGGATCAGCCTTGTCTAGACCAGGTTGCCTTTCTTTTGTGATTAGTATATGTTCCTGATAGTACTACCCAGGGGCCAGCGACGTACTGCGGCGGTTAGACACGTACATCGCACCGCCACTGACACGCGTTTGTGATGTCAACCTGACCGAGTCAGGCCAGCGCCAGCTGGTTGGCCGCGCACCACCCGCAGCTCCAGAACGACGGACCTGCTCGTATCCCTACTGCCGGACCATCTAGAACCTCCTGCCATCGCCTCACCTTGCCACCAACCAGCTGCTTCGCTCAACCTAGCTGTACAAACCAACCTTTACACATCGACTAGCGTGTCTTGCACGTTTTCTAAGCTTCATTCTCGCCTCCTTCCGCTTTTGATTCAACCTTGGCCACCCGTTTACCTGACGTTTCCCATCCCGCTTACCCGTTGGTACGGTTATACCTCCAGGTCGTCTCGTCCTTGCTGTTCACACCCCATCCTGGCCGACCGTTGCTCACATGCAGCCAGTCTCTAGCTTGACCGATTCTGGCTTCGTTCCCAGGAAAGAATTCATTCGTGACCAGCGGACAACCTCAGATTTCTCTTTGTTAGCCATTTCCGGTGCAGGCTTCATCAGGCTTTACTCCTTTTCGCTAGAGGTCATTGCAGACTTACGCCGTCTTCTTGACCATTTCTACCTCAATGCCGCTTGCCGCGAGGATACGACCCAGAAGCTGTGCGAGTTCCAACTCCACGGTAAACCTTGGGCTTCCCCAAAGAGCGCACGTACCGAGCGCATCCTCCTTGACATCCTTGCCGTTATTTATAGGCATAGTTATGCTATTCTCTCTACCATCGACTACGGTCGCGAACGCGACGATCGGCTAGCAATTTCTTTCTCTCGGCTATCTACTCCGTCGCTGCCATTTCCACCGCATTCCCCAATCCCTGCTGCTTCTGGGAGTAACCTGTCACATGGTACTGCTAGCAAGCATGAAAGGAAGATGCCCTTTGCAATCTCTTTCGTCTCCAGCACCGTCATGCGCGTCATCTACCCTCCTTTGAATTCTACTCCGGCCATTCTTCAGGCGGTCCGTGGCTCATGGCCAAGAGGGGTCGTGTCAGAGAAGAAGGTCGGAGATGCAGCGTACGAGTTCAAGCTCAAGGGATACAGCTGTGTGTACAACAAATTTGCCATTTTACTGCTACCAACTCAATTCCATGCTAGGGTTCAACGAGGACACATTTGCAACTGACTCGCTCCATCAAATCCTCTCCCTTCTCACTTCACTCGACAGTCACGCCTGCACAATGGTTGCGTCTCTTTCCATCTGTGGTCGTTCACGAGCCAAAGATTTATGGGTTTTTATTGGCCCTGGATCTGACACGTACGATCAAAATTGGCCAGAATCGCCAATTAGCCGGTCGGGGTCCATGCTAGATGTTCGGCGATCTGATAGAGTATCTACGCCTGAACCTGGGTACAATCCCGACGGGGGAGTTATTCCAATGTCACTGCATAGACGTGGCGCAACTGCCCCTCAGCACTTGTTCTCTCCCTCACACGGACCAACTGCTTCCCATCACGTGCGAGAGGCGAATGGTTTTCCAACGTCGTTCCCCGCTCCGCTACCACTTTCACCTCCAGCTCCTGGCATTGGTATGCGTAAACCTGCTCCAAGAGCTCAAGTTCCTGTCTCCGTGGATTTTGATGCCAACGACGACGACGATCATGGCCGTTACCGTACCTCATTGCCTAGTGCAGTGCCGAGTAGTTGTGAGAATATGACTGGGATAGGGACACTCAATCGGGGCAGATTCATCTCTAAAGTCAACTATCCCAAAAACTCGGGGGATGAAGGTGATGACGGAGAGACCGTCCGTTCCCCTTCCGAACGACATACACACAAAACGTCGAGATCACCGTCTCCACAACGTGAAATCAGTGCCATGCGACCAATATCAGCGCACCCAAAAACACCATCGTTTCTCGGTTCGCATCTGCGAGACCCTCGTACTCCCTCGCCACCACTAAGTGGATCACCAATGGGTATGCCTCGGGCGCAAGACTTCATGTCAGGAGAGAACCCAACACTCCTCAGCCCTGGGATGTTTCGTATACGGGATTCAGTATTTTCTTCAAATTCCGTGGACACTACCGGGTCTTGCGATGTTCCTATTAGATGGACGGGATTGGGTAAGCCGGGGGGTATCGAGAATATCGAGGAGGAACAAGAATTGTTTACCGAAGAGCCCAGGCCTCAGCCGGTCTCGCAGAGTCCCATGCTACCTGGGAGTTGGTCGGGGGCTGCAGAGGACGAAGCATCCGGGACCCACGACTCGTTGAAAACGGACGAGGCTACTGTTCGCCCTGAACATATCAGGCGTCCTGACAGGTCTCTGCACGATGTCGATGTACGGGTTGCTTCACCTGAACTAGTGCACGATGGCGCCGTGCGCAGGAGTGAGGCTGGAATGATAGGAGTGATAGCACCTCGATCTCCACCTCCGCGCATACCCATGCCGTCGAGCGATGGCTCTGGGAAATCAAAGGGTACCTCTAGCCCACCTGCCTCGCCAACGAAAACGGGAAGTCGAAGTGGGAGTGGCAACGGTTGGGTCCTAGTCAATGTAGAGGGCAAAGATCATGCTAATGGACACTCACCCTCACCCCTTACAAGCCCTACCATGCCGAATCATGATCGTCCTCGCAAGGTATCGCATGTAAACGAGAAGTCAGCTATGCCCACGACAGCCAAGGCCATCGTCGTTATTGATGCCAAAGATGGCAAGAATAGAATGCGAGGTGGTGGGTCGGGTCTACGCCGTCTGCTATCACTCTCCCGGCCTGGTAAAGGTGCAGAGGAATTGGTACATGATACACGCCTCACGCATTCTCGATCTCACGAACTTCCGACAAACGGGATGAGTCAAGGCAAGGAGGGGACGCGCCCAGTACGCTTCCGCAACAGACTCACTCGCCTCGGGGCTTCTGAATCTTCGTCAAGACCCCCGGACAATGGCAGAGTACGCGTGAATCTTAATTGACGATGTCGCTTGTCTTTTTCATTTTTCATCCACTAATTCCTTCTCTATCTCTGCACATTGTAAACCATCGCCTGATCTGCAATGCATGTTATCTAGTCACATTCGTTTCTTCTCTACGCTTAATGATGCTTCAATCTACTATCCTGTACTTACAATCATCATCAGCACGTGACCATTCAAATTCGTCACGTGGGAAAGGGCATCCTTGCTCCCTCGCGAGTACATCCTAGCAAGCACTCCCTCTGGTGCTTCTGATGCGACACGCGTCCGCTATTGCCACAGGTCAATTCACCGAAACGGGGAAGGGTTGGCAGCCACAGATTGACACACTGCTTTGGTTAAAGCGGGAGGAGGACGCGAAGGGGCGGGCTGTCTCACTTGAATGTCGCAGGCTGGTCTGGGTGGAAAATCTCACGCCGATGGCTGACGCTGGATTCGCGTCGCATGTTATGTGGATGGAAGTTACACTGGGGCAGGGTACAAGGATGGATGAGAAGTTAGACGGTAGACGTATAAAATGCGTCATTAGTAGAGGTGGCTTGCAAAAATGCACAGGGCCGTAGCGGCTACATGCCAACGTTTCCTCCCTAATAGCCACTCGCGGCCGTTCCCTCTCTTTCCCGCTTTCTACCATTTTCTCTTCTTTCCCTTCTCATCCTACAATGCCAACATGCAGGCGCAAACGTGTAGTGCTCACAGAACCCTCCCAAACCCTCCTTCAGGCCGTGCAATCTAGCCCCGACAAGGAGGTCTATTATCTCCATCAAACTGGAGAGATATTTGAAACCTATGAGTGCGCGCAGCCCACTACCCTCCCCGCCCTTCCATGCCTGACCCTCTGGCCCGTGTGCAGGGCTTACGCGGCGAGAATGTCCTTCTACAGACTAAAACAATTCCAGTGCGAGGTCACTGGCAAGAGTGGTCTTGACTACTTCCAGGCACTCGAAAGTGAACAACAAGAGGCACAAACAATGCACTCCAGGTTCCCCGAACCGTTGAAAGCTGCTGTTCTCAAGGCGGTTCAATGGCGTACGTGCCCCTTTAATCAGCTGCCGTTGTACCCGACATTTTTTTGGATTCCAACTAGAGGTCGTGGGCCGTTTGGATCACCTGGTAGAGGCTGTTTTCGAACGATTCAAGGACCGTTACTTCACGGACGAGAGTACGTTTTCTTCTTGCACAGTCACATCAATCCTGATCTTCTTCCTTCATTTCTTCAGAGGTCTTCGTCGATGTTCAGGGGGACAAGTGAGCCTATACTTTGACTAGCATCCACTCAACTTATCCCCTCTAGGTTTTACGCCAAAGTTCTTCGAGTCTGTCCACCAAAGCCATTACCCGAAGGCGCAGAGACTTTGCCGTCAGATCAAGCTTCTTCTTCCACCTCGCCTGTCCAGACCCCTCCCGTTGATCCCGCAAGCTACGGAGAAATACATAAAATCGGCGGTGACCTCAAGATACCCGTTAAAGAAGCATTGGTCAAAGATGATCCTCTCCAGTACACTTACCAGGTTCAAATTCTAGAAGAGCCTCACGATAAAAGCCACGAAAAGGGAAAGGCCGCTCAAAAGGACAGGGAACAATGGTGCGGTAGATTGGTTGATGTCCGATGTAACACCATAAGGTAGGTCAACATCGTGTCTTGCAAAGAATATGATCCAACCATACCCTTCTTAGTCGTGACCGCCTTGCTTTTTCCAAGTCAATCCTCCGGAGGTTCATTCGTGATTGTGTCGACCGTGATGCGGCAGTAGCTTCGCCTTGGACTGTGAAAGAGGCGATCGCCAAACACTATGGCGTAGATTCCATTATGCCAGAGGAAACCCGGAGAGGTGTCGAAAACATCAAGAAAGGTGAGATTGACAAACGGAAAAAGATTTGGGAAGATAAGGAAGGACCCCCAACGAAGAAACAAAAAAAGATGACGGCAGCCCACGAAGAGAGGGGTGAGTGTTGTCACCATCTCGCTGCATATTCTCAAGTCAAAGATATTACCGTTGCTGCAGAAAAGCGGGAGCGGGAAGTGCGCGACAAGGTAGAAAAGCAGCTGAAAGCCAAAGAGGAGGCTGAACGGCTTGCAGCGGAAAGGAAGAAGAAGAAACCGATACGCTATCCGACCGAGGATCTGGACGTTCGTGTCTCAGAGAAGGAGAAAAAGGCTGGCACTAAGGTTGAGAAACCAATTCCTAGTCGAGCGCATTTGCCCTTTGGCGAAGACCAGGCTACTTTCGAGTCTTTTCTCATGGCTTGGAATTTTTTGGTCGTGTATGGGTGAGTTGGTATTATGCTCCTGTGAAGCATTGGTGCTGACCCCACGTCGCAGTCAGCCTCTACACATCTCTCCTTTTTCGATGGACGACTTTGAACACGCGCTCCGACATTCTGTCATAGAACCTCCGTGCCCTTTGCTCCACGAGATACATGCAACTCTTATCTATAATTTACGCACTGTGCCATTTAATCGCCATAGCGCCGTGCTTTCCTTATTGCGTATGAAGGATACTCTGGAAGAAGAGCATAAAATCTTAGGCATTACAATTGACCAACTGGCAGCTGCGATGGCCGATGTAGGGAACAATTGGGAACGTGTCCCACTTCGCCCTCAGGATGCGAGAGGCGGCTGGGAGGATGCCTTGGTTGGATGCCTGAAGGACGTAGGTAACACAATATCTCATCTTTTGGTCGCTAATAGACTTCTTCAGCACGCCACAATGCAGAACTTTCCCCGCCTACGAGAAGTCCTCACAAGGTTACTTTTTGCACCTGAAGCCAATATGGAATTGTCGTCCTGTTCCTCCAGCTCACGGGTTTCCACCCCTGTTTTTTATTCTTTAACGTCATCACCCGCGGAACGTTACCATGCTCTTCCACCCTCTGATCGCATTGCCATCTTAGCCTTCATGTGCAACCTCTCTGTGTCGAGCAAAACAATCCATACCCACATGGAAGCATGCGAAGAGTCATTGACTGCGTTACGGAAAGAAAAAATTGAAATCAACCGATTAAAAAAGCAATAGTAAGTATGATAATGTGACATTGGCGTACAAAACGAGTAATTTTGGCCACAGTACCGAGGAGATGAACACTCTTGCAGGCGATACAGGGGCAAAGAAAGAACAAACTCCGTTGGGGACAGAAGAAGATGTTGCTGCGCATGACTCCAGCGATCTATCGGATGCACCGTCAGAGGAAGCTTCGGAGACCACTTCAGCGACCAGCAGTCGACACAAGATCACACCACGTCAAAAAGACCTCCGCCAGAGGGCCCATGCTCAGGCACACGCGAAGCAAAGGGAAATTGCTCGTGCCAAAGTTGCTGCAGAAAAACAAGCACAGGCAGAACATCGTCGTCTTGATGAAGAAGTTAACAAACTTGAACGCCGTCTCGAGAGCATTGAGCGAGAGTTCCGAAAGTTATTTGGAGCTATCAGAGTCAAGCCGCTGGGTAAAGACCGATTTCATAATCGAATCTGGTGGTTTGATGGCATGGGTTCCATGTCTCTGCTTGGTAGCGGTGGCGTCGTTCAGTACGGTGCTGGCCGCATATTCATTCAAGGACCGACCGAGATGGATCTGGAGTTGATGTTAAAAAGGGAGGAAAATGACGTTGATCAGAGAAGACAGGAGGAAGAAGGGGAGGGTCTCTTGGCTCCTGGAGAGTGGGCGGTGTACACGGAGCCCGAAGAGGTGCGGAAAATTGCGTCGCAGAATTGGGATAGCAGCTGATGCGCCCCTTAGGTGGACGAGTTTGTAGCGTGGTTGAATCCGAAAGGAGTGCGAGAACTTGCACTCAAGAACGCGTTCACGAAGTGGTGGAGTCATATTGCACCTGGGATTCGTAAACGTCTTTCTGTTCGTTTTTTTCTGATATCGTGAAATGAGCGAGCTGACTTGGTACGTTGTAGGACCTGACGGTGAGTGCGAAATTGCCAGAAGCGCGCCGATCGACACGAGGAAAGACTAGTGTTGGACATGATATGACGAGGGAGTCGTATATGATGTGGACAAATCGTCGGGCGGTAAACTCTTCCTAAGAGGAGTCTGGTCTACTTTGTACTTCATCTTGGCATACACAGCATAGATCAGCAAATCATGTTTATTTATCAAGTAGTTGACATCCGATATCCCCGCTTCCGATTGGCCATCCCGGATCATCTTTTCGGAGTTTGCTTCATTGAAGTATATAATCTGAGCTTGCCTGGCTTGCTCCTGCTCCATAACTTCAAGTGCCTTGCTCAACGTTCAACGTTCAAGGATGTCTTCGCTTCCAAACTCATTCACGTATGGTTCCGTCTCAAGTGTCCATAGCGTTAGGGATGCATTTGCTTCGTGTAAAGTACCCTCCCTGGGTCACTGTTTGGATCTCATGCCGTCCGTAGATTGTCGGTCGCAATACTATCCAAGCTCGAATGTGCAGCCATCCAATTTGTCAGATGATTTATTTGACGATTCACCTCCCCCTTCGGAACCAGTGGATTCCTTGGATGTTGATGGCTCGTTCGCAGAAAGCCACTCGCCCGATACCCCCCAGGCGGTCGGCAGGATGAGCTCGCCCAACCTCACCAGAGCTTATAGGGGCCGCGAAACTACCCCTTTGCTGAGGAAAGCTGCTTCATTCACGGTATTCTCAACTAATTCCACTTCAGCCTCTGCTGCTCGCACGGATTACAAGTCTTTGAGTCATGCGGGTGGTCATCCCGAGCCGCAGAATTCGGCCCCTATCCCATCTACAGGTACTGTTGAATATCATTACAGAGGCAAGAGTACTTATGGCCAGACGGTGAGTTTGATGGAAGGTTACCTGCCCGAGACATTTACGCCGGTTACTAGTTATTTAATTGCACCGCGGTACTTTTGGGCATTGGCATGCTCTCTGAGCCACTTGCGTTTGCATACGCTGGATGGTTTTGGGGTACAGTCCTCATCATCTTTTTTGGCCTCATCACCTGTTACACGTGAGATGTTCCGCGCATTTTATGAATCATTCTAATCTCGAGTTTAGCGCAAAATTCCTTGCACGCGAAATTTTGAATGACCCCCGCTTGCGTTCATACGCTGACATTGGTCGAAAGGCGTTTGGTCCAAAGTCATCCCTACTGACAAACCTCTTGTTCTGCCTCGAGCTTTTTTCTCTAAGGTGTGTATGCGTGTAGTACAGCGACAGCTTGCGTAACCTAACTTTTTCAGTGTCGTCCTCATCACTTTAGCGGCTGATTCCTTGGAGGGAGTCTGGCCTGCGTACTCCGCCAACACTTACAAGATGTTCTCACTTCTTGTGTAAGTGACATTTTTCTTGTTCTGTTGGTCCCCCAATGTTTATTCCGTCGCATAGTTTGGCGCCGACAGTTTTCATGCCTTTGTCTATACTTTCTTTCACCTCACTTCTGGGCATCGCCTCGTCATTGCTGATCATCGCGGTGATATTCTTCGATGGGTTTTCAAAATCAGATTCGCCAGGTAGCCTTTGGAGCCCAGCTCACACATCTGTCTCTCCGGGGACTCTTGGTGAGGTTGGGGTAGCTTTTGGTTTGTTCATGGCTGGGGTAAGTAGTTCTTACCTCTGATCGTACTTGTAGAATTCATATTTTCAGCCAGTTTTCGGGCCACGTTGTTATACCCTCTCTGGCTCGCGACATGGCAGATCCCTCGCAATTTGATCATATGGCCAATCGCGCATTCGTAAGTCAGTTCAATTGGCATATATCGGTCTCAAAGAGGTGCTTCGTAGTTGGTTACAACGTTCATTTATGCCATCATTGGCTATGCTGGGTATATTATGTTTGGCGAATCAGTAAGCGATGAGGTGCGTATTCATGCTTGGGGACCCATAGCGCCTGTTTCATCCAAGTATCGTAGATAAGCAGAGATTTACTCGCTACACCAGGCTACAATTCAACGCTTAATCACTTAGTGATGTGGTTACTTGTCGTTGCTCCTTTGTGAGTTATCCGCTGCGTCTCGCGATTATTTGTGGCATGAACCTTCGTCCTCAGATCAAAGTTCGCCTTGAGCACTAGACCGGTATGTGGTCCCTGTCCACCAACTGTCGTGTAATCCGCTGATCGTGATTGTAGCTGAACATCATTTTAGAGAGTATGCTGGGTTTGGAAAATACCGTTGCAGCAGGTTCAGTGGAGGGCGGGAAAGCATCGTCACCCGAGGGCGAAATGAGTTGGACAACGCGCTTTTTTGTGGTGCTTGAGCGCATCATGGTTCCGGTCATGTCGATCCTGGCCTCAATTCTTGTTCCGCAGTTCAGTTCCCTAATGGCTTTCCTGGGTTCCTTTTCCGCTTTTGTCATCTGCGTCATCGGTCCAATATCCGCAAAAATCGTAATGACAGGGCGTTGCCCATGGTACGACGTAGCTCTGCTGGGGATATGCACTTTGATGGCTCTATGGGGTACGTTCTCTGCGTTCTGGACATCGTGAAGATGGTTTGCACGCGAATGCAATCGGAGATGGTTTTCGAAGCAGATTTGATTGACATGGCTGAACATGCTGGCGTGGAGACCAACCGTCCAGTTTTGACGATGTACATGAGACATTTTACGTATGCTACGACTATTTTGCCTGTACAGAATGTGCGATGACTTTTGACAATTCTGAAGGCTCGTGAGATCATACATTCACAAGGCAAAACGTCACTCACGAGGTAACTTGACGTTTTCGCGGATAACAACGGATTCTATCTGGTTATCCGGGTTGGGTGGAACCGAAACAACTTGTCCATCGATGGTCCATCCCTGCTTTAACACCCAGGTCTCGAGCTCGGAATCTGATAGATCAACGTATGACCCAAGTCGCTCCAACCCTATGCGCGTGAAAGTAGCCTTGACGGCACGTGCGGCGACGCCTCGGATAGCATCCTCAAAACCTATACATTCGATCGTGTAGTTTTCTCTCAGGGATTCGAGCTCGTCAGATTTGTAGAAAGCCCAGAACGCTGGGAAGCGACATTGATGGAGGAGGTCATAAAGGTTGGTGAGGATTGGGAGGAGGGTGGGGAGCGGATCTGGATCGTCAATGTTTGCGTTGGGTAGCCTGTCGTCTAGGAGGGATATGCAAAGGTTGAAATCTGGAAAAGGCTCGGCGGTCAAGGCTTTGAGAAGGATGTTGATGACCACATCTGGGTTATAGAGGTCAGGATTAAATTGGTACCTAACCAGTAGTTAGACCTGGGCACGTATTCCAGGGAGCCAAACGCACAACTTTAGGATGGCAATATTAGCGAGGCAGTCGTATTCCTCGCTCCTGATTTGATGGTAGAGATAATCCTCCAAAATCCCGACATTGGATGGATTATACCGATCTGAAGTCGATTGGGTCGCTCAAATTCGATGGACCCAGGAGAGACAACATACCGACACCTGATACCAGGTCTTCGATCAACTCTGTCCGTGTGGACGGTTTTAGCCATTCCGCTGTTGCTGAGGCCATTGCGCCTTCAAGTCTTTGGCGTCGTCAACGTCGGGCACCAGATTTGGTTGGAACCCCAGAACCGTTCTCACGTTCTTCAACAAGCCCACCCACTCAAGGGGATGATGGATGTCGACGATCAAGTCCAGGCGTCATTAGCCAATTCAACATGCGAACGCAGCACCGAGTCGCACGAGCCTGATCATGCCATGTCCGTGGATCGTTTTCCAGGAAATGGAGATGCATCAGCAGGCAAGGAGCAAATGGTCTCGCGATCGAGACCGAATTATCAAGCAAAGTTTATACTAAGCGGACATACGATGTCGGTATCCTCGCTCAAGTTCAGTCCTCATGGAAGCTTCCTTGCGTCTTCTGGTACGTCCATTGTGTCCATCCAAATTGAGTCTGACAGTTTTCTGTATGGAAGCAAGCTGCGGACAAGTTGGTCAAGATTTGGGACGCATATACTGGCGAGATTCTGAAAACATGTGAAGGTCATCATGAGGGAGTCAACGACGTTGCATGGTCGTCTGACGGAGATTTCCTTGCATCTGCATCGGACGACAAGACAATCATCATTTGGAACATGGAAGGGGTATAACCTCGCGTATTCTAGTATGGCTGGATGCTCATACCGAGTCAGGGAGATCTTGCCAAAACACTCCAAGGCCATACCAACTTCGTATTTTGTGTAAACTTTAGCCCGAGATCAAATCTTTTGGTCTCCGGAGGGTATGATGAAACGGTGCGTGTCTGGGATGTGGCAAGAGGTTGGCATTCTTCCGATCGAAAGAGGATCGGCGTGTTGACTGTGAACTAGGAAAGTCCTTGAAAGTCTTACCTGCGCATTCCGACCCGGTGACGGCTGTTGCCTTTAATCATGATGGCACGCTCATAGTATCGTGTGCCATGGATGGGCTAATGTGAGTGATGAGTTGCATTTGAGTGCAGGGAGGCGTGACACCGCGTTAGCCGGATATGGGACTCGGAGTCGGGACAATGCTTGAAGACCTTGGTGGACGACGATAATCCGATTTGGTCCGTATAGTCACCGATCAGTGTAACTGCCGGTCTGACCCTCCGTAGTTCGCACGTCAAGTTCTCGCCAAACTCGAAATTCATATTGGCTGCCACACAGGACTCGACGGTCCGACTCTGGAACTACCAGAATTCACGGTGTGCGAAGACATACACGGGACATACCAACCGCACATACTGCCTATTTACATGTTTCATCACAACCAATGGTCAGTACGTAGTGAGCGGCAGCGAGGATGCCAAGGTATATATCTGGGACTTGCAGAGTCGGGAGGTTGTGCAAGTTCTGGAAGGACACCGGGGTATGTGGGTTTCGTCTTTACCTGATCTGACTGACAAAGCACATGCCAGATGTGGTGCTGGCTGTGGCTGTGAGCGTTTTGTTCCGATGCTGTGTGCTCTTCCTGATGACTATGAAACAGACGCATCCTAGGCGAGGCATCATCGCCTCTGCGTCGATGGAGAAGGATTTGACGATAAGGTTATGGCACGACGAGTAGCTGGAACTTGCTAGGCGTTTCTACTTTGGGTACATTTTAAACTCCGCTGTATTATATAATGCTGCTCTGCCGCGTTGCCCTAGACCACATCCTTTCATACTACCACCACTTGCTCTACGTGAGATCCCCTCATCGTGCTCATCCTCGTCGCTCATCGTCGTTTAGAATGCAAATCTTCGTTAAGACCCTTACCGGAAAGACCATCACCCTCGAGGTCGAGTCCTCCGACACGATCGACAACGTCAAGGCCAAGATTCAAGACAAGGAGGGGTATGTGTCTCATCCCTCGCCAGCCTTTCCCGTCTCACTTTATGCAGTATTCCTCCCGACCAGCAGCGCTTGATCTTCGCTGGAAAGCAGCTCGAGGATGGCCGCACCCTCTCTGACTACAACATTCAGAAGGAGTCCACGCTTCACCTCGTGCTCCGTCTCCGTGGCGGAATGCAAATCTTTGTGAAGACCTTGACGGGCAAGACCATCACGCTGGAGGTCGAGTCCTCGGACACCATTGACAATGTTAAAGCCAAGATCCAGGACAAGGAAGGTATTCCTCCTGACCAACAGCGTCTCATCTTCGCCGGAAAGCAGTTGGAGGATGGTCGCACCTTGTCCGACTACAACATTCAGAAGGAATCTACCCTTCACCTTGGTATGTCCATCAGTTACATTACTCGTGCCTACGTTAATCTCCCGTAGTCCTCCGTCTCCGCGGCGGTATGCAGATATTCGTGAAGACTCTTACTGGGAAGACGATCACGCTGGAGGTGGAGTCGTCTGACACCATCGACAACGTGAAGGCAAAGATTCAGGACAAGGAGGGAATTCCGCCCGACCAGCAACGCCTCATCTTCGCTGGCAAGCAGCTGGAGGATGGTCGTACACTTTCTGATTATAACATCCAAAAGGAGTCTACACTCCACTTGGTACTCCGTCTGCGTGGTGGTATGCAGATCTTCGTCAAGACCCTCACTGGCAAGACCATCACTTTGGAAGTGGAGTCTTCCGACACCATTGACAACGTGAAGGCGAAGATTCAGGACAAGGAAGGGATTCCCCCAGACCAACAACGTCTTATCTTTGCTGGTAAGCAACTTGAAGACGGGCGCACCCTCTCCGACTACAATATCCAGAAGGAAAGCACGTTGCACCTTGGTGAGTCGTCCAGTTCAAACCTCCAAAACTCGAATGATGACGATTTTTTCTCTGCAGTCCTTCGTCTGCGTGGTGGTCTCTGAGTGTGGTGAAATGGGATGGGATGATTTTGTTGTACCGTTTTCTGTGTATTATTGACGAGCACACGCCAATTTAATCTCGCGCGTTTTTAACACGATTTTTGTGGGATCAAATTCAAGAACATGATTGCGAAACATGGTCAGTAGGAACTTTGTCAGTCCTGCCCTGCTTTCTACGCCTCTTGCGCTTTCGCACTGGCGCATCCCCATCATCCTTCCGTTTCTCTCCCAAGATGGGATCAGCATTCGTAGATATACGTTGTCCTGGGCTAGGTGCTACTTTTTTCTTCACGGAGAGAGAATTCGGTCCCATTGGACCCTTTCGTCTGCGAATGGGTTCGACTGGTGCATCAGTCTGAATAGTAGCCAGCTCTGCAGTAGTAGGCTGAGATGCCTCTTCTTCAATCTAGATCCCAATAGTGAGTAGACACTTGATATCTTAGTAGAAGACATACCTGTTGTTTAGCCTCCAGCGTCGCATCACTCGGGGGCACCAGAATCATCACCGCACGATTAACATGAACAATCGGCACAGCAGGTATCAGCCGGAGCTTGACACGGAGCTCACGCAACTGGGTCGCAATGATGTAGCGGTGCTTGTTGGAATCACCTACAAGAATGTCAGAACCGCAAGCATCGCTGAAAAGGAGAGGCATTCCGACTAGAGCCGCGATGCATTCGTCTCCAGGTACGACTTGTCTATGATTGCATTTTCTGCGTTCAAACGACTTTGCGAGATCAACTGCCGCCTGTTGTGATTTTCCCTGCAGATATAGCTCGTGGATGCAACATTGCGTGATCACTGCACGACGGGCGGTCAGCCCATGAATCGGGTACAGCAGTCGGGTCTCGTACTGGGCTTGACGGTTCCCTGGAGTACCGTGCTCAGTTGGTGCTGCAAGTCTGTCTTGGCCGCTACGGCTAATCTGCACATATCGGAGTCAACTAGGCATATGTGAGCTCAGACTGGATCGCCACGAGGAAGACGCACCCAGGACTTGATAGGGTTGCCGAAATCCAAATGATAGAGAGTACAGAGACATGAGTTTTCTGTACGTCTTTGCCCTCTTTTGCCTCATGATGGACTATAGAGATGGTGGTTGTTTGGCCGTGTTGTACTGGACCTTGACAAAGCCTCATTACACTTTGTGCGAACCACGTCAGCATGAAATTGGAGTTGCTGGGTACGTTTGCTGTCTTGGTTGGGTGAGTGGACGCTGAGCGGTTTGTCGTCGGCTGACCTTCTTTAGCACCTCTCTATCCTTGGACCTCGTCGGATACGTGGAGTGGAACGATGTATGTCCTGGTGAGCAGGTTTCACTCCCACCGTACTAATCGCTGACATCTAACGAGCTCAGACTATAGAGCACTCGCCCCTGCCAAGGTCATTCTTGATGCGGGTACTTACTCTGGCCGCGTGACACGCAACGGAAACTTCTCCATGTACGCACATCTCTGAGTACGTTGGCAGCAACTGACCTGCTATGCAAGTCCAGACGTGGACCCAGGAACGTATGTTCTCTCGGTCATATCCCATGACTATGTGTTTGATCAAGTATGCCAGCTTGCTCCCTCTTAATTTCCGCGTGCTGATCTACAGAGGGTTAGTTCCGCATAGATGTGTCAGACACCACTAGCCCACCACACGTTGGGCCCCACTTGCTCGGAACGCCGTTGATGTCCGCTACATCCGCGTCTTTGCGGTATCCGATTGTGTTGACGCCAAGATACAAAAACGATTACTTCAAACCTCGCGAATCATTCAACTTGTTGGGCATGTTCCAAAATCCCATGATGATCATTATGGTGTTGACAGGACTGATGATGCTTGGAATGCCATACATCATGGTGACTCGTCTCTCTTGGAACAAGTGTCCCTCCTCATGCATTGAATTAGAAAAACCTGGATCCACAAACGCTGGAGTTCACGAGCCAACAAGGAATGATTGCAGACGTTCAACATTCCCAAAACGGAGATGTCAAGTCTGGGTATGTCTTAACCATGATTGCTTTTGGATATGCTAATAGCAAGCTACCAGGCTGTCGGCCCTACTGGCTGCCGAAGAGGAGTCCAAAGCACCCATAGCAAGCGGAAGATCTCCGGGAAACGGAACGACAATACAGCAACGAAGAGCTGGAAGAGGTAGACGGCGATGAGACTATACTGTGCTCTTTAGGATACCCAATCTAACGCTGCCATCCCTACTAAGGGAAAGGGGAGTTTGGCTGAGCATTTGGTTCGGGGAGGTGATCCCTCGCATGCGCGTCTGGGTACTCGAGTATGCGACGAAGGTCCGCATTCCTGTACAGAGTCAGCTGGAGCAGACGAACGTGAACTGCACACACCTCTGTTTGAATCGAGCGACGATAGCTCGGGGATTCTGCAAGTAGGTTTGAGATGATTCGACACCGCTGCTGGACCTATCGACCAATTGAATAGGAGCCCAAGCATCAGCTGAGTGGCTTACTGGTCATCGGCAGTGGATGTCACTTGGAGGATGTACATGTTGTCGTTCTTGCCCGCATCTTCGTCCACGCGGGCACCTGGCGCAGGCACGACTTTGACGCCAGACAAGGCGAGTTGACTGGAAGTGCTGCTGACGGCTAGTTTGGCGGGATTGGCGGTGTCGTAGTTGAATACGAGCACATGTTCGTCTGGAAACCTGGGAAGCAGCGACAGCGGGGGATCATCCGCGTAGCGATACTCAATGTCGGCGTGAATGAGTACGTTGCTCTGGCTGGTTGTTTGGGATGAGTGAGCGACGAAGATATAATAGGGTGGCTCAGACATGAGAAACGCGACTTGGATGCGTCGCACTTACTCGCGGGTATTCTTCTGGATCTCAGACACCTGCTATGCCATTATAACCCTCGTCGTAGCTTGCTTTCTCGCCATCTCATGCGTCGCGCTCATCGAGCAGGCTGTTCGGACTGCACCTCATCCATGGGCGAACAACTGGAACGCATTTGTTATCGGTGCGACGTACTGTCTGGTGGTCAGTGTCCATGCATTGGCTCAATGGCGTTCCCTAATGCTGCTCTCTCGACAGCTTCTTCTGAGCATCGCGTTTTGTGTAAAACGCCGCATGGCAGTCCGGAGGAAATTGCAGCGAATATCGAAAACGCATAGTAAGCATGATGCTCCAAAGGCACGTCCATGTCCACCATCGACGTCTCGTCACTCCACGATCCATCCAGACTGTCCATGAATATATTTCTCAAGAGTTTGCACGCTCCTGCCTCATCTTTTATGAGTGCCAACAACGGGGCGTGCCGGGTACCGAGCATGGCGGCACCCGCTTTCGACGTGGCTTGCTTGACACCATTGCTGATATTGGTTCGCATTGACACCTTGTCACATATATTCGGCCTTTGGACTGACGTTGCAGATGCCCGAGCACACCTCGTCATACCAAATCTCCCTTCATTGAAACCCCATTCCCGCATGATTCATCATTTCCGGTTCATTCTTCCACTCTTACCCAAGGATGACCAAGGATTGACTGCTTTGCATTATTACGATTCTGCTGTACAACACGCGCGAAGCTCAACCAGGGAACCCAAGGAGGACGAGTTTTCCCTGGGACTCCAAGCTGTTGAGGAGATCCGCAGAATGTAAGGCTGTCCTGCTGGTTTTGACTGTAAATTAATCACACCTGCAGTTTGAACGAGTGTCGTATCGAGATGCTCGAGGAGTCCAGAACACAGCTGAACGTGTCTCTTCAAACGCCACGCTGCCCCTGACATTTACACTTGTTTTACACACGAGTTACACTTTTAATGTAAGCCTTGAGCGTATACATCTTGCCAACTCTTTCTGGAGCTCCATGCACCCCAATAGGCACAGATTTTTGGGTGCAACTTAATGTTGAAACCATTTTCGAGAGCTGGCACGCCATCCTGCTCCTCGCCAGCCCCTGCGACAAAGGCAATTCGGGCGAGCCACGCGGCGAGATGGAAGTCGTCTTCCCCTGGACTAACGCCACCAAGGAACCCTGTATCGGGCAATAACTTTGCAAGATCGTCGGAGATGAACTGCTTCAGGTTATTCCAATGGGTCGTGGAACTGCGGAAAAACACCTGTTTGTCGTCTTCAGATGCGTTTCCTTGATAAATTGAGAGAAGGCGTCCGTTGCTGGTGAGCTTCGAATCATAGAATGCCTTGTGCATAGCAGCGTCTGGCTCGGAAGAGTGGAGTCGGAGTGCATCTTGACCTGCGGAGCACACGTTAGTCCTATGTGAGTACCGGATGATGCAACGCACGATTGTTAATAAAGTCCATTGCGAACATGGATACCTTGTGCTCGAGTTCCTCGTCGGAACGCTGAATACCGGTCAGTGGACGCCGGACGCTCTGCTATCCGACGCTTACAGCGAGGAGGAGCGGAAAGTTTGGATCATATTTGTCCTCGTGAATCAATACAATAAAGGATGTTCCGGGCTTGACTGCCTTTGGGGCGTGTTTCACCAGATAGGACGTCACCTCTGCGGTGCTGGTGTAACTTTGTCCCCCTACCACTAGTGTGGGTAGTGTGCCCTTTGGATTCTTGGTCTATCGTCATTGTTTGCACGGGTGCGTGAGGGATGTCAACGCACGATGTTCAAGAATGCAGGGTCAAAGTTTTCGGCTTGACCAAGGTCGATGACCCTATCTTCAATGTCGCTTAGGGCGTACCCAAGCTCGCGACTGGCAGATTGAGCTTTTTTCAAGGTGTCTTGACGAAGAATGGCTTACATGGCGAGCTGGGGTACCGAGGCCCAGATGGAGTGCGGGTATGTGAACAAGATTGGCTTGGACATGGTAGACGAGCAAGTCAAAGGTATGATGTCATGAAATTCGTCTAGTCTAGTCTACATCTAGCAACACCCAACAAGTAGATCGGGTATGCATCCCGCTCAGAACAAAAAGACCTGTCAACTTATCAGTCAATGGTACAACACCGTAAATGGAGACGACTTGCCTCATCCTCGAGCTTGCTCACGGCACGCGGCGCAGGGTAGTTGAGTTGAGCAAGATGTTTCCTGGAAAAGAGCAAACACGGTGAGAACGCGTGAGACGCATATGGCAGGTACACGTACTTCATCGCTGTCATCATAGGCGGTGGACCTAGCAACAGTTCGAGTAAGCACTAGGAGGAACAACACGCGTTTACGTACCACACATGAGAACCTTGATACCGTTGCCGGACCGGGGCATGTAATTCTCAATATGGTCCTTGGAAACGAAACCGATACCGCCAGCCCAGTTCTCAGGGGGGTTGTTGAGCACGTAGTAGACGGTGAAGCGATGTGGATATTTGGCTGCGAGTTCGTCTAGCTCCTTCTTGAGGAGAATGTCGTCCAGAGTAACGTTGGCATAAATAAGAGAGAGTTTCGTCTTGTCTGCAGGGTTCTTGAGGGCAGCTCTGATGATTTGGAGCATGGGAGTGATGCCAGTACCGCCGGCAATCATGCCAATGTGAGGCGACAGTGTGGGGGAGTACTTGAACGCGCCTTTGGGACCACGGACCTTGACCTTGTCGCCAATCTTGAGGAAGGTGGCATAGCGGGATATGTTGCCCTTTTCATAAGACTAGAAGAGATCAGGACTGGCTGGTGAAAAAAGAAGGGGGGAGCGAGTACCTTGATCAAGAGGTCAAAGTGGCCGTTGTCATCGTCGCTGCTCGTGGGAGTGTAGCTACGGACGATTTCCTTGCCATTTATCTCGGCGGAAATGGAAATGTGCTGACCGATGGGGAGACCGAGGACGTCGTCTGGACGAGGCAACGCAAAGCGGTAACTGGAGAACGCGATGAGAAGCGAAGCGGAGAGAAGAAAAAGACAGACATGGCGGTATTGGGGGAGACGACGATTTTCTCCTTGAGAGCGAACTCTTGGAATTCCTTTGGGTTGAGCACCGGAGCTCGTTCTGCAGAGAGGTGAGTGTGGGCACAAGGAAGAATTGGATACAGACTGGCAGCAAACTTGGCGTAGATGAATACGCTGGCAGCGAGGGCGAGGGCGAGGGCGACGAACTGGGTGGAGACTGGCATGGTGGTATACGGAAAGCGAGTTGTGGATACAGTGCTACTTGCTAACAGTACCAAACATTTTTACACCTTCTCCTCCTCCCCCCATTCCGGGTCTGCCAGTTTATCTTCTCCCGGCGAGATTTCACGTCCACGCTGGTCGTGGTATTCATATTCAATCGACATGCACTCTAGACGCGGTCCCCCCACAGCCCTCCGCGTTGTTCCTCCTGACCCGTCTTCCCTTATAGTCCTCCACAGCTCTGACTCCTCCCCATCTCCATCTCCATCTCCCCCTCCCTCTCCCACACCGCGCACTCTCCAGCACAAGCACCGCTCAGTCCGAAACATGAAAAATCTCTCCATCAACCTCCCAAACAACAACTCCTCCCTCTCTCTCCTCTCCCCCATCGAGCCTCCCTCCGCCATCGATCCAAATCCACTCGCACGCCCACGCCGTCCCTCCCTCCTCTCTCTCGCAAACACCTCCTTATCGTCCGCGATCCACAGGCAGGACGAGGATGGCTCCATCTCCATCCCCTACTCCACCGGTCCCATCCAGGTCCTCCCCAGCATCTGGCTCGGCTCAGAAGACAACGCCCGTGACTGGCCCGCTCTTCGCGACCGCGGCATATCCGCCATTCTCAACGTTGCCAAGGAAGTCCTCTCCCCCCTTGACACCGCCCACCCTCAGCCCCTCCGTCCCTTTGTATCCGCCCCAATCCCCATCTCCCACTCCAAACCCTCCACCTCCACCTACTACCCTCCCCACACCCCTTCCGGTCGTCCCGCCATGCACTACCTCAAGCTCAACTGGTCCCATGGTCAGCGCGATCTCGTCTCCGATGGTTTTCCCACAGCCATGGCCTTTATCGATGCTGCCGTACAGCGCAACCAGGGCGTCCTCATCCAGTAAGAGTTCTCTCCTCTTCCCACATGTCCTTCTCTCATTCTTTCCCAAGTTGTCAATGTGGCGTATCTCGTTCTGCCACCTTGATGATCGCCGTCGTCATGCGTGCTGCCGCAACGCGCTCACCCAACGTTCCTCCTGACGTCTGGCAGCTCAAAGGTATGCAGGCTGCATATGCCTTTGTGAAAGACAAGAGTAGACATGTGGGTCCCAACATGTCGTAAGCACATGCACCATTCATTCTCCTTCGCGTGTTTCATTCTCATTCCTTTCATAGCCTCATTTACCAATTGCTCGATTACGAAAAGGTCCTTCAAGGTGGCCATCCATCCCCCGTATCCTCGGATAATGCTTCATCTGCAAATGAAGAAGACAGGGAGTGGGGTCGTCGCAGGAACGCATTTGCTCAGGAGGAGGGCGAATATGATGCTGTGCAGCAGGAGGCAAGAGATCTCGACCGCCAAATGGAGCAACGTGCCATCGCTCGCAATCCATCCATTTCCTCCCTCAATTCCAGAGCGGGCATGGGCTCTGCGTGGAGAAGTAGGTACGGTCGAAAGCGCACCGGCTCCATCGCCAGTATACGTACTACTGGCAGCGTTTTGAGTGAGGATCTCGTCGAGGCTGATGAAGAACCCGAGCTGTTGGGTATCGGTGGGGCTTTCGATGACGCTCTGGAACCACGTCGAAGTCCTTCCTTGTCTAGTGAATCTCCTGGTTCTCCCAGCGAGACCAATGCTCAAACAACTCCTTCTCACAACGCTAAAGTACCCCGTCCGTGTACAAACTCTTCCCCCCCACCTTCGGCACCCGCTGCCAAGCTCTCCTTCAACGTATCGCGAGTACCGACCAGCCTTCATTTTAAAATTGCTCCTGGAAAGGGCAAACGACGCGCTCCCTCGCTAGGAACGCTCCCACCTGTTCCCTCTTCTCCCATCATTCCGGTTGCTGTGCAGGAAAGCAAGCCATTACCCCGACGTCGGAGACATCTGTCGCGAAAGCAGGTGCCCCCACCACTCAAACTCCAAGATGATCTAAGCACCATTGCATTCCCCACCAATTCATTGCATTCAAAATATCCTCTCGTCTCTGCGCTACCTTCACAGACGCTCTTCGTTTTTCCTCCTTCGCCTACTGTCACACAAGCAGCTTCCATGCGTAAACCTGCTACCATGACCATCACTTCGAACGTGGATAATAAAACATATCCGCTTTCGTCTCAAACTACGCCGCGTGTGGCGACCTCGCGCTCTCATGGTCGCACACGATCATTTATTGGACTAGGTACCTCGGTGGCGCCTACCACAGCTTACTCACGTGTTGATGCACGAGGTTGGGTTGGGCTGGAGTAAGGTCCACCCATGCCACCTCGCCCAAGTTGTGCAGCCCATCAACCATGTACTATGCAAGTACTTCTGCATCCACCTCTTACATGTTGTACCTGTGTTTGTCTTGGACTTTTCGTCTTCCTTAATTCGAACTCAACATTCATGTCTTGTAACAGTAGTGCTACCATTTGTCGCTGCATTCTCTGTCCGTTGGGCGTGCACCTAAAGCACCTGCATTGTTGTTGTTTTTTTCTATGCGAGCTCCGATTACCCGAAAAGCTTGCCCATGCTGTTCTTTACGGCGCTCGTCAAGAGTTGGCCACCAAAGCCACCCACTCCCATGGTCCAGCTTGAGCTTGCGACACTGTTTGCCCATCGCTGTTTTGCATCTCTATCACTAGATGAAATTGGTGTGAGCTGGAACAGGGAATGCATGATTGGCACGCACGCGTATGTGAAGCCTACTGCATTGGTGACATTGAACACTAGTGCAAGTATCACGATCGGCACAAAGCTGACCAATGTTACTGAGCATTAATTAGCAAAGGGCATGCATGGTACTCACGCAAGATTGAACCTGACGATGGATATCACCAAGAGTAACAGCCAGAAGGCTGGGAAGGTGTAAAGAGCAATCTGACGAAGCAATCATGTATCTCAATCGTTATTGATAACGTTTGAACCAACGTACCCAGAACATTCTGCCATGCACGGATTGATTCAATGGTCAGATAGAATGAGTAATTACACGACCCACCTGGAGTCCACTGGGTTTGCTGGCCGGGAGGGCTAAGAAGAATTAAATAGAGAAGTGGGGAGAGTGTGGCGACTCACGTCTCTATTTTCAAACACCCAGTAACTTTCGCCGTCTTCGTCGACCTGGACACATGTCAGTCAAAATACTAGGAACAAGCGACAACGCACTTGGTTCCAGAAGCGCAATCCAACTAGCGTGCGTCCGGCGACATTCTTGGGATGTGATTGGTGTATGTAGAATGTACTGGAGCAATGATACGTACCCGACAATTCCAGAAATCCATTGCGAGCAACACGACCACGGCGACCGTCTGTGCAAGGAACTGAGATGAGTCTGGGAGAGGAGCAGGGGACTATGCGTACGGAGAGAACATAGTTGTCGGTGAATAGGCCACAGAGGATGTAAACGGCGATGGCAGCGATCCGGAAGAAATACAAGCAGAAGAGTGCGGTTGGGTGTGCAGACTGGAGTGGTGTCAGGACTGCAAAAGAGAGAGAATGGTGCGGTCGACCTGTCTCAGTATGCCCGCGACACCTGTGGCAGGGTCAGCTGGGGACGAGGGGGACGAAATATACTCACCAGACTCTGCATCGCTCTGTGTCGTTGGGCGCGGTTGCCTGTTGGGTTTAGTGGTGAGCTCGTCGGGCTCGATGGTGTTCAAGAGTGGTTCGTTTGTGCTCATCTGTGGGGTGCTCGGCAAAGTTCAAGTTATTAATGTTGACACGTGCTCCTTGTCTTTACACGACGAGCACAACGCTGAGGACGTCCTCCTCGACCTTCTTTTACTACCACACTCGTTTACTTGACCCATGTTCCACTTTTCTACAGATCGTCTTGCTGGTCTCGACGACGACATGATCTTGAAGATTACCCCACCTCAAAAAGTACCTATGCTAATCCCTAATCGCTCCCTCCCCCTCAAGAAGCTCAAGAAACAAAAACACCAGAAAGCGCGGTTCCCCTTGGCTAACAAGAATAATCTCGTATGTAATACAACCTCCCAGCCCCCCGCCTGTTCATCTCGCCTTTTAGTCTCCCCGCCCGCCGTCTCCAGCGAGCTCCATGCTCCTACACGTTCCCTCCACACCAGGAGACGTCAAACTCCTCTCCCCTGTCTGTCCACCAGACTTGTCTTTCTTCCGTCCCCTCCCTCCCCTCCCTTCTGCTTCCACTCTCCAGCTGCCGTCATTCCTCGATTTCTCTTCCCAATCCCTTGACTCTTCTGCAGATACACCTCCCCACAGCTCGGCTGCTTCTCTTCCCGCATCCGCACTCTTCCGCGTTTCCTCTTCCTCCCATCATGTAGTCGTACGCAGAACAAAGAACACAGTATTCGAGGGTCCACATTGGGTTCCCGCCTTTCACCATCCCAACAGTCCTTACGTCCCTTGGTCGTCCCCTGTCAGACGACGTATCCTTCCCCCTACATCGCCACTCCCTCCGTCGCCTCTCTCTGTCTCTTCTCCGCATATCCGTTCCGGTGCTGTTGCGCCAGAACCTTGGGCGTCATCTACATTCTCGCAAGATCACGACAAGTCAAGATGTGAGAGGCTTTCTTGCTCCTGGAAGAGCTTCAAGAATTCTATCAAAAACGGCGTGAAAACCGTCATGTCCCACCTCGGGAAATCTACAAAGTCTCTGAGGACGATTTGTACTGGCCAAGACATGCTACGTGCTTATGATAATGACACCGCCCTTCATTTGCCCTCTGATGCTGTGCAGGCGACCTTTGCCAATGGACATAGCAGAGGCTCTCGCGATTCTCTGGCGTCATTCGTCTCTTCCGATTCCAGGACCCTGGTGGCCTGGCTTGCCGAACGACGTGCCAGTGCATCCTGTATTTTGGACAATATTCCTGTGGAAATGTCTGTGGAAGACTATGAGCTCGTGGGTAGTTGGCTCGATTTGCGTCACTGCGATGGCGGATGGCTATGTGGCATTCCAGATTGTACTATGCACACCGTTGGCGGATCCCCATGTTCGGCGAACGAGCATCCGAACGGCCTGCGCATGGCGATGCCATTTGACAGCGCAGATTTACTGTCAGTGATGCACCCGTCACCCAAAGTGTCTGCTTGGCCTTTTCCTGTTGAACCATTTTCTGCAACGCCACGTTTCTTTTCACTGCCTCGATTGCCTTGTCAGTCTTTTGATATTCAGTCCGCACAGGAAGCAGAGTCATGCCTTGCCCGATGCCGCGAGCTGAGCATGCCTGGCGGATGGACATTTAGCTAGCCAATCACTATGGACTACAGCAAGTAAGTTAGAGAGTGTTAGTTTCTGTGTATCATCGGGTGTATTTCCAGTGTAGTAGATGTGTACAAAATATGTAGTAGAATGTCAACAAGAGCGTTGTCAGTGAAACGGCATGGCCTTTGTCCAGAAAAGGCAAATATTGAGGATGGAGTGGGCGAGGTGACGCTTTGACATGGATTGGGTATAAGGACAACGAGGATGGTTGTTATATCTCTCCTACATCCCCCACCACTCCCAAGACTCCAATGACATCGCCCGTACACCCAGATCCTGGCCCCAGTAGCCTCCGCATTCACCCAGCGTCCCTCGACACCACCTCCGAGTTCTTCCAGGTCCTCACAGCACCATATCATCCACCCCAGGAGACTCCTCCTTTGCGCCGCGCACAACCTCATCCAGACCATGCTTCCAGGTGTCGTGCCACAATCAACTGGTCCTCGACCGCGCACACCGAGTCGACCTCTGAACCATCGGCGAGCTCAACCATTGACGAACCCATCTATCAGCCTCACGGCCGCTGGGCTTGGACACACGGTCTCCCAATCGACGACCCAAAGCAGCTTCTCTCCTTGCGAAGTGGGCACTCCTTCCATCTTGCACGTGATATGATACTCATGCATTCGCAGAGGGTGCCCAATGTTCTGCCTCGATTGACAGTGGCACTATCGCCAACAAAGAGATCAAGTATATCTGTAGAAAGTACGCCTTTCAATTGTTGTGGCTTCACGGACGTTCAGACGCTACCCAGGTGGAAGATGAGCAAACAGAGAGAGTGGTATGGCTTTTACTCAGAGGTGGGCCCTCTTGCCTTCCGACCCGAATCTCCGCCAATTACTGCCCCCGATAGCTTGCCCTATACAAGTCGGATCAGTACTTGCGACCACTCCAAGGGGATGTTGTTCCCCACATCATCGGCGTTCATGTTATGCCGGAAGTTGTCAGCATCACCATGGAAATGCCCCACTCCTCGTTCTGGATAGAATCCTCCCCAACTATGCCTGATGCATTGAAGGAGAGAGTGATAGAAGCATTCGAAAAGATTCATGCCCAAGGAGTCCTTCATGGCGATCCCGAACTACGGCACATGCTCATCGGCGCTGACGGCAAGGTCATGATTATTGACTTTGGGATGAGCAGGGCGGTGAGGGAACACGCATCTCTCGGCATCGAGAAAGCAGAGCCCGAGGAGTTCAGATTGGAAATGCGCAAAGTCAAGTACAAACTGGACTACATGGGAACACGGCAAAATGAAGGGGACAAGGTGGATGATTACCTCCGTCGAGTTCGCAGGAACAGAAAAATATCGGAGTTGTGGAGACGCCGTGCCAAAGGGGAGCGCGTGGGACCCATTCCGCAGTACGAAGAGGATCCGGAAGAGTATGGGCTGGACCCTCCTGTCAACGCCCAGGATTTTCAAGAGGACTGGATCACGGCTACTGACGAGAGCCCGATGCGTGTCGTCGTACCTGGTCAGACAGCCGAAGAAGTTGCGAATCATGTGCAAGCATTCCTGTGGAAACTAGACGACATGTGCTCCTCCTCACCCCCACCCCCTGCGTCTCCACGTTCTTCACCGAGCAGACGTCGTCACTCCCTTATGCCACGCACTGAGGATGAAGAAAACGTTGACGATACATTTCTGTCGCATGCACTGCCTGGTTGTTCCCGCACCAAGGACGAGAACGACTCTCTGTTATGCCGAGCTCCAACGACACGCCGACTCAAGAAGCGCCGGACGAGACAAGTCTCTGAGCATGATGGCTCTCCCAGCCGATGCGAAGATGATTTGTTTCCAACGTGTGCGGGACACATTGAGGGTACTTCCAGGCGGCGTGACTACATTCGCCATAAACATCTCAGAAACACACACATTTCATCGCTTTCAAGTAATCCGACTACTGCAGCCACGTTTCCTAGTTCGATTGATGTTCCAGAGACCCCGAGGAGCCTCAAGCCAGAGGAGTACAGGAGGATAGAGGAGTCAAGACGTCAGGCAATGGCAGAATACTCGCGGGCACCCAAGGGTATTTTGAAAAGGAGACATGATGACGATCACAACCACGAGGCAGATGGCAGTGGACCATGCAAGAAGCTTCGTTTCACTCCACATCTAGCGCCTCCATCTTCCAAGGGGCGTACGCCATTTCCTGTCACGAAAAGCGGCCGATCACGTGTCGTCGTGTATTCCCGAGCATCCAGACGCATATTTGTACCCGCTGCACGACCGGAGTTGCTTGATTTCACACTACCGTCGTTTAGGACGCTGTCTGCGCTTGTCGGATCGTTGATGCCCTGGGTTCACTGCCATGGATAGACGTCTCTTTTTGTTTTCTTTACAAGTACTACTACTAGTACTAGTATGATCAATCAATCATGCACTTGATCGATCTTGGGTAATCAGCAGTGCCATGTGGAGAGACCTATTTGGCTTTGCTACGACCATCATTTCACAGCCAGCCCTGCGGCTGGGTCGGCCCCCGGGCCAAGGACTCCGAATCAATGAGGTCTGCCACCAGATCCAGATACAGGAGGACATTATCGATATCGCTCGCCTGCATTGCGCCAAGCACAATCGTCTGCAGCCGTAGCGAGAGACACTGAAACATCCGAAATGTTATCTTTTGGCAAGCACCACATGTCACACTGCGAATTGATGCGGGGCAATAATTGATGCCGAATCAAAAACACTGCCACATAGACGTACGTATACTTATATACACGATGGAGCCAGCTCCAGCATTCCCATCCTACTCCCCGTCCAATGGAGATGAATGCAGAAAAGAATGACGCAAATTTTTACAAGGGCTCTTCCGACCGCTCTATGAAGGATGAAGAGTTTGTTACCGCTCCTCCATCACAAAAACTCCACAGGCAGCTCAAAAATCGACATGTGGCCATGATCAGGCATGTGTTTTCCGTTCTCTCTCCGCTTCATTCTAACATACGTCTAGTCTTGGTGGTGTCATCGGTACTGGCCTCTTCGTAGGAACTGCCAACTCCCTTAGAGATGGTGGTCCAGCAGGTCTTTTGCTGGGCTACATAATTATGGGTACAATTGTGCTCGCAGTCATGGCAAGGATTCTTTCAATGGACGCGCCGAGTCTAATGTTCCCCAAGGTCTCCCTAGGCGAGATGGTCGCATACCTGCCTATTCCCGGTGGTCATATTAAACTTGCTGAACGGTTCGTGAACCCTGCCCTATCCTTTGCATTGGGTTGGAATTATTGGTACAACTGGACGATAACTGGTATATACACCTTTTTTTTCCCCGGTTTTTTTTTTCTAATTTCCATCCGCAGCTCCCAGTAGATACTTTTTGTCTATTCGCCTTGTTACGGAATCTTACAGTATCGTGTTACAGCCGAAATATCTGCTGCCACTATTTTAATCAATTACTGGCACCCGAATGTCAGCAACGCAGTCTGGGTGGTAATGTGTATCGTCGTCATCGTCGGTATCAACATGTTGGGTGCCGGTGCCTATGGTGAAGCAGAATTTATTTTCGCGTAGGTGGTCAACCAATTCTGCTCGTTTCCGCTCACCAATGCTCTTCCAGTTCTATCAAGATTATTGCAATCACCGGTCTCATCATATTGGGTATCATCCTTGACCTCGGAGGAGGCCCCAACCACGATCGTATCGGTTTCCGCTACTGGAAAAACCCAGGTGCTTTTGCTCAATACGCAGGGATTTCTGGTGCAACGGGCCGGTTCCTTGGATGGTGGGCCGTCCTCGACAACGCTGCTTTCTCTTTCATCGGTACTGAGATTGTTGCTGTACGTCATGTCCCTTGGTGTCTGTTCCTCCTGTTCACTTTCCCAGATTGCAGCTGGTGAGACAAAGAACCCGCGTCGCAACCTGCCCAGAGCCATTCGACGCGTTTATGTCCGCATTCTGCTGTTCTACATTCTCGGCACTTTTGTGATCGGTCTTCTTGTTCCTTATAACAACCCGCAATTAACACTCTCAAGTGGAACTGCAGCCTCGCCGTTCGTCATTGCTATCAAAACCGCTGGAATACATTCACTGCCTTCGGTGAGCACTGGCACGACTTTGACTACCACGCATGTTCATTGCAATGCAGATCATCAATGCTTGTCTGTTGTCTTCAGCATGGTCAGCCGCGTCCAGTGACTTGTACACGTCCTCGCGTGCTCTGTGTATGTTCAGCACTACTCTCGATCAGAACATCTGGCTCACCATGTGGTTAACAGATGGTTTGGCTGTCTCCGGTAACGCACCGAAAATTTTCGCGCGGACGTCCAAGTCTGGTCTTCCCTATGTTTCAGTCATCTTTTGTGCCTCCTTTACTCTTCTCGCCTTCACGGCTGTATCCAGCGGCGCTGGTACGGTCTTTGACTGGTTTTCAAGCATGACGGCTGTTGCTGGCCTCATGACGTGGTTTGCTATCAGTATCACGTACCTTCGCTTCTACAAGGGCTTACAGGCGCAAGGCATCGATCGTAGAACCCTTCCATATTGGACTCGCTTCCAACCGTATACCGCGTGGTTCGCTGTCATCTCCACCTTTATCGTCTGTCTGGTATGTCTTGTCTGTCCTTCAACGCACCACGTGTTTGACATGAGTCTTAGTTCAATGGCTGGAGCGTCTTCCTTAAGGGCCGCTGGAACAACGCAACCTTTGTCACGAGCTATCTCCCTTTTGTCCTATTCCCTATCTTGTATATTGGAGCCCGGTTTTATTACCGCGTCCCGATGGTCAAGGCAGAGGATATGGATTTCGTGTCGGACGTCGCGCAGATCGAGGCAGACGAGACACCCGAAGAGCCCCCGAAAAATATGGTGGAAGCCATATGGAGGTGGCTGGTGAGTTTTGCAATGTTGCCGGCGCTTGCATCGACGTCTGACATACTTTGACAAAGATGTGAAATACTTTGGGGTTCATGTGTTGCTTGTTGATATGCTGTCAGTCGATTTGTTGTCACACGAGTTATACCCCCATGTACATCCAGGGGTACTATATGTACCTCAACGAAAGATGAACCGATTTCTTGAGTTACGAAAGTGGGACAATTAATGTGGCTGATGTACATCTGACCAATCAGCTTGCAGCTCGCCAGGAATGACGCTTATTCCGATTTGCAGGTGCCGGCCAGATGCAAGTGCCAAGGCTTGGCGACAGGAAGTCATTGTGTATGACAGTTGGATCTAAGCGTTAGACCGTTTTCGGCTGCGTTTCACTTCGATTTGGGTTTACCCTTGTTTACCGGATAAGCATGGCTCCCGTGTGCTGCGACAACGCGCTATGAAAGTGTAACGTGATCAAGCGAAGAGTAACAAGATGGGTCCGTAGTCCGTCAACGGATGTACGATACGGATAGAGGCGGATACGAACGGATAGAGGCGGCTCACCACAGATGGACTTGTATGGGCACGGGACACGACAAATATGCGAGTACGATCGACCTAGAGTGGAGCTCTACGAACATAGAGAGTGTTGGCTCTCTACAGTGAAATACTGGAGCGAAGGCCGGCATGCAGCCGCCGAGCGCGTCTTGGAAGTTCGCACATTTCAAAGGCCCATTAACAGTCGACATTACATTCCAGTGCAAGCAAATCCAGGAAACGATCGAACTCGAGGGCTCGTACACCGCAACATTGACATACGTTGGTTCTCCGGGGTACACCATCCCCGTTCCATGCGCGTTGAATAGCATCTGACCCGACGGTGTAGGTGAGAATTTGAGGCGGACGGTCGTGGCCATGATGGTGTTCGTGCTCCAGCAAGGCAGGTACAGTTTCGCCTCAACGTATGTCCACTGTGGTGACCAGTGCGGCTTTCAGGCAGGTCTATGTCTCTTGGTTTAGTACCTGCTCTTTGCGGCATGCTGGGTCCCCCAACTACATCTTCAATTTCTAGGTGTGACTGCCATTGGGGTGTGTTGTGCCTATCCCGAACAACCCTCTCTCACATTTTGCACAGGTAGTCGATAATCTACTGGTGTTTTGTGCTATGAACCAGTTTGGCCGTCAGTTCTTGTTTTGTCAGTGGGGCATGACCGCGTGTACGCTCATCTTGTTTTTGACGGGGTTGTCTTGCACTTGATCACGTACTTACCAGGGTGCCAAATTGACCGCCTACGAAGCAGCTCCTTAGTTGCTCGTTGAGCGTTTGACTGCCATCCTGCCACCATTACCTCAGTCAACATCTCGCTCTTCTCAAGTCATCATTGCTCGCAGTAAACCCGTTTTCAGCTTGTCTTCATGACCAATTTTTCGGGCTTCCTGAGCAATGCCACAGTGTTTTCTAAGCCACTGTAGCCCACTCGCCTCCGTTCTCCGCTCTACGGCGTCAAAGTCCCAAGGCAAATGTTGGTGGGTGAATCCACGCGTCTCCCTCAATTCACCTGGTTCAGACCAGCGATTGGGTGTTCAGTCTCAATTTTTAGTTACGAAGAGTGGTATAATTCGCCAGTTGCCCTCTTTCTCTAGCTTCCTTCCTTCACTCTTCTCTGATATCCGACAGGCAACAAGTGGCAGACTCATCCTCGTGAATGCTAGCAACTATAACAAAAGAAAATGCTCGTTGTCGTCAAAGCTGATACATAGGGTCCGCGAGTCAGAGGAGAATGGATATAATGACAGTCAAGTACTTGTTACGGGAACTCTGGGATGGAGTAGTGTCCCATGTCGTACATGTCCTTGCCAGTCACGCGTTCGCTGGTGCTGCAGTTTTTGCCACTGCACGCTGCTGCGCCGTATAGAGAATGCCAGGAGAGTGTTTCAAACTCTATATACCTTGTCACCACAGTCTTGACCGCCCTCATTTGTATCAGACGGCCGTGCTAAACCTTGAGCCTGAAAGGAAGTGTTTCATTGCGATCAATCAGGGACAAGCCGCTGGTCTGGCAAACATAAAACGGCATGTCAATTCCGTGACATTCACGCGCGCTAGGGGAAGGGATGCGGCGTTTCCAACGTCGCGCAGACGAAACTGAGCAAGGATGAATGGTCGCACTGTGCTTGTCGTGGTCCCCCGAACCAGGGGCGGCCATCCGTGTCTGCATTTGCACTGCGACAGACGTATCATCCAGCATAACTTGGAGGAGCTGGAATTGCCCGACAACCAAGAGAGCCCGGATGAGGTGATCCATGAGGTATCTGCGATACAATTTGCTATGCTTCGTTATGCCTTGTGAGGGGTTATTGATTCCGCGCGTCCACGTTTTACAAGCTGATGGTGGTCGAGTCAGGTCATCTGGATGCGGTTGGCCTCGTGAAAGGCGACAAGGATACCCCGATGGCTCATACGTCTTCCCAACTTTACACCTTTGAGCTCGATTTCTTTGCGTACATCACCAGGAGCATAACAAACCGTATTAACCGAACGCGCCGTGGTCGTGTGTCTGGACTACGTGCAGGAATAGCATAGATTAGCCTAACGCCGTCTATTGTCATGGGGGTCCAAGTTTACCTGTCTCTCTGTTGATACCTTGCGGAGGTCCTGCTTCGTGAATGGCGTTCGTGTTCAGATACCAAGGCAAGGGCACGATAAGGAGCAGGTACTGGCACGTGTGCAAGAAATTCCAAGATGCGTATGCCGTCGCGGACATCCATGCGGCACCCTACATTATGTATGAGATGACCACAAGGAACCGGAAGTGACGTGGTAACGTACTGCCAGCATGCTTGTGGGATCCACGGTGACATGAAGACGCTCGTCAAACTTCCGAAGACCAACTTGCCCGACAGCTTCGGAATGTCAGGCTGTCAGCAGGGCGATGAACCATCCTTAAATGGCTGGTTATGGGACTATTTACAATGTCAAACGCGGGCAAATTTGATTTGAATTTACTTGAAAGTATGCATGTGGATTTGTTAGGTTCGTTTGTTAACACCCAAGCTCGAAAGAGGACCACTGAAGATGTACTTACCATCGTGATGGCGAACTGGAGTACGTGAACCTCCACATTCAGCTGCGCTCATCATGACGAAGACGCTTGAATCCTCTGGGCATTCCGACAAGCCTACATATGTATCGCCGGTGACACCCCGTCGTGTTTCCGGATAATCCACGCCTTGCTGCCGACCATTTGTAGTGGTTCCGAAAGAGAATCGAATCCTTCGGAACTTTAGAGGCACAACTATACTTCCCTGGGCAGGATCAATACACGGACGTCCGAGGATACATCTCAAAAACTACGTAGGTACATTGTGAGCGCAGTGTTCGCCGTTCAGTCAACCGCACTCCAGATGACGCTGGCCTTCTGCACGCCTTGCTCGCTACCTCCTTCAATTGAATGCAAGTAGGTCCCACGAAGTGGGGGAGGGTTTTCACAGCCAGAATCGTTCCGCTCAGCGAATCGTGGGGATGGGAATTTCTTATGTAATACAACGCCCTAGCTGGCAGCCATTGCATGGCATAATTTGACAGTAAGCTGATCATTGAATGTCCTCTTTCCTACTCCAATCTTTGGGTGTGGCAAACCTTTTTTTACGAAGTTCAACTGTTAAACCACCATGACCATCACGCTCGAGATTACTCCAGATATATCACCTTGACAAAGGCACCATAATCATGGGTATTCTGGCTATCTTCTGCAGTGTAGCTCAAATCATCATCTGGCATGTCCCCTTTGAGTTGATGGCATGAACGCATTAAAATTTTATCTGGTAAGTGCTTGCACCATAAAACCTCGCATACTGACTGTTTATCGAAGACACGCGCAGAGAGTGATCTGAGTCGTGTTGGATATTTGGTGTGCTGGCGACAAGGAGCTGAGTGGCTGCGTAACAACACGGAGGCGCAACACACATTGTGACCACACCGACGACCATTCACGACGGCTACGACCTCAATGAACCCACGCACGAGCTGTTCTTGCAGCTACAAGCTCAGAACCCAAGTCTACAACTACAGAAACTACAGTACAGCCGGGAACCCACGCGACTGCAAAAGGGTGGAGAACACGCCAGAGTCAGGCCATGGCAGACGACACCAATGAGCACGCGACCACGAACGTTACGCAGCCATGTCGGTAGCCACGACGGCCCCCGAGACAGTCAACGACGCAATTGACACCCCCACATCACGCGCGACAAGAGCTAGCGGACAGGTCGCCAACCCCACTAGAATGGCCGCTCGAGGAGCGCGCCACGGAGATCGTCGAAATAGCGGGCGAAGAGGGCGAAAGGGTTGAGGTAGCGAGCGAACAGGCTGAGCCGCGTACTCTGGGCAATGAGGCCGCAGGGGACGTTGTCGGTGAGGGTCTCAGTGCAGAAAGCCAGGGCGCGAGTGGTGACGAAGGCGTCGACCGCGCGTTTGTCACCACAGGAGTCCTACAGCGGTGACAAGACGGTCGTAAACGACAATGCGCACGTCTGTAAAGCGGTCGAAATAGACAGCGGGTTTCTATAGCTCTTCATAAGTGAGCAAGCCTTCCTGTTGGCTGATTCCTTTTTTGACTATCCTAAGTGACGACCATTGCAGAATTGTTCCTCGGCTAACCCGGTTCAAACGATTGATGCACCATATGCGAACTGCGGCGAGCGCTGCTCGACTGCAACCACCAGACGAAGCCAAGGTCGCTACGGACCAAGGTGACGCCAGTGACACCGCGAGCGCACGGATCGCATCGCACTACCACGCAGGGTACACGGCCCATACGACCAACCCGACGATGACGTCGATGCATACTGAGGTCACGGACCCAGCGAGCACATCGGAAAACCCTGAGGGCACGCCGGGTGACGCCGGGCGTCTCCC